>PVKC010008467.1:0-28063 GCA_004027635.1 Crocidura indochinensis | reverse complement strand
AAACCCATATAGTGCCCTGTTTAAAAAAAAGGGCACTATATGATGATATGATGATCTTACAGCAAATATACCAATGGTGAGCAGCTGAAAGCTTTTCTTCTTAGTTCAGGAACAACACAGAATATTGTTCACTTAATATACTAAGTGAAATGAAGCGGACACATATAGTATAATTCTACATCTGTCCAAGTAAATAGACTTAAAGACACAGAAAATGGGTGCTAGGAAGGGACGGGTGTGGTAACTTGTTCTATTCATGCAGACTTTCAGTTTCTTTCTTTTTTTTTTTTAATTTTTTGTGGTTTTTGGGTCACACCCGGCAGTGCTCAGGGGTTACTCCTGGCTCCATGCTCAGAAATTGCTCCTGGCAGGCACAGGGGACCATATGGGGAACCGGGATTCGAACTGATGACCTTTTGCATGAAAGGCAAACACCTTACCTCCATGCTATCTCCCGGGCCCCAGACTTTCAGTTTCACAAGGTAAAAATGGTAGATATTGTTGGACCCGGAGCTATAGTACAGCAGTAGGGCATTTGCCTTGCAAGTGGCCAACCCTTGACAGACCCTGGTTCAATTCCCAGCATCCCATATGGTCCTCTGAGCCTGCCAGGAGCAATTTCTGAGTGCAGAAACTGGAGTAATCCTTGAGCGCTGCCTGGTGTGACCCGAAAACAAACAAACAAGTTAGATATTGTTGAAGAACAAGGAGCAGTTAAATTGTTTTTTTGTTTGCTTCAAGCACTATACTCTGTGGTGCTCTGGGCTTATTCCTGGTAGGGCTCTATAAAACATGTGTCATGCCAGGGACCAAAACTTGGTTGGCCATTAGGCACTTGCCTTTCCACCATACTATCCATCCAGTCCAGGTTAACATTATTGAATATAAAAGTTGAAAATATTAAGATGAGGGGCCGGAGCAGTGGTGCTAGTGGTAAGGCATCTTACCAAGCCAGGAGCTATTATGAGCATATAGCCAGGAGTAACTCCTGAGAGTCACCAGGTGTGGCCCCAAAATAAAACAAAACAAAACAAAAACAAAAAATATATTAAGATGCAAATTTTATGTTTCTATATAGCATAAATTAAATTAATACATAGCATCAAACAGGGTAAAGGATATAAAAATTCTAAGCTTAGTAACAATCAACAAAGCAAGAAAATGAAATATGCAGGTTCAAAAAATCATAGTTAGCAGTTTTCACAGTACTATCAAATGACAAATAAATGACTTATGCAGATGTTGAGAATGGTTATGGCAATTTGTATCAAGAAATGCTAAGTGTAAGAAAAACACTGCTAATCTTATTCTTCACTGTCTGCCACTCTCAGATACTCTCCACAAATGAGGAGATATTGCACCATCGTAGACAATTCTCCAGTGCCCATAGCACACCAGAAAGTTCAGCACAGTTCTCACACTGTCTGGAATTAGTGAAGACCCCATGACTAACATTTTGGTCCCCTCTCTCCCTTTGAAGTTGACAGCAATTACATGCGGTTTCCAGTGCCACTAAATGCCTATAATTTAAGGCTTTTCATGGTTACCTCCTTAGACTTAATGATTTACTAGAACTCAAGGAAACAGCTAACTTCCCAGGTTTACATTTGAATTAGAATTGAGTGAGTGGAAGGTAATGGGGTGGAGGGAAGAGGGAAATAGTTATGGTATAGGAGTTGAAATATTATAGGTCTGAAACATCTCTACTATTAACAGCTTTGTAAATCATGATATCTTGATTCATAAAAGAAATAAAATTTAAATAAAGAAAGAAAAATAGCAGATGGAAGTGATGCAAGGGGGTTATCTTTGATCCTTAGAGGTCTTCTTAGAGTGCCTGTCTCTAGGTTCTGAGTACAGAGGAAGTTCTCTAAATTGTGTTTTTGAAATTTTTATGGAAGCTTCAAGATGAGGGTCCTATTAATTAAAAATCGAGGATCATTGGTGATTTGTTCAAACTGTAATTTCTCCATTCCCTAAAGGGCACTTTGGGGTACAGGGGTAAAATGTCCAAACCTTAAAGCATTTGTCTGTTCCTCTGGTCCCATCTATCTAGACACTTTCAGTCCTTAGTCATCTCATTAGCATGTAAAATATAACTCAGCACTGTGGAGATTGTAAGAAGTTTAGGTTCTACAACCTAGGAAAGAAAGTGGGTGAAACCTAAATATTCATTTACACAGTATGGCAACTGTAATAGAATTAAAATTGTTTTGTTTAGGAGCCAGAGAGATTAGCACAGCAGTAGGGTGTCTGCCTTGCATGAGGCCAACTCAGGACAGATGGTAGTTTGATTCCCAGCATCCCATAAGGTTCCCTGAGCCTGACAGGAGCAATATCTGAGTGCAGAGCTAGGAGTAATCTCTGAGAGTCACTGGGTATGAACCAAAAACTCAAGAAAAAAAAACAATTATTTTGTTTATAGAATTATAATTTGCAAGGTTATGGTTATTTGGGTTTTAGACATACAATATTTTGACACCAATCTCACTATTAGTGGCAACTATCTTCCACCAGTGTTCTCATGCTCCCTCCTACAATTCACACCTCCCAATATACTACCTTGTCAGGCAAATTTCTAGTTCTGTGCTTCTAGTTAGGTCTTATATTTTCAGTGTTGTTGAGTCTGTGGATATATATATATATATATATATATATATATATATATATATATCCAAATATATGTATATATGATATATAAAATATATATCCAAATATATATCAGAGTATGTATATATATCAGAATATATATATATATATCATAGTACCTGATTAATGGAAACCCAGAGCCCTTTTCCCATTACTTCCCTTTCTTTTTTCTGGGGGGTTTGGGTCACACCTGGCAGCACTTAGGGGTTACTCCTGGATCTGCCCTCAGAAATCACTCCTGGCAGGCACGGGGGTGGGCATATGGGGTGCCACGTCCTTCTGCATGCAAGGCAAATGCCCTACCTCCATGCTATCTCTCTGGTCCTACTTCTTATATTCTTCCTACACCCTCTGATTTCTTTTTTCTCTATCCTTCTCCCTATACTATGGGGTCAAGAATAATCTATGTATCCCCCTTTACACATACCATTTCCTTATCTAGTTATTCTATATACCGCAGCTAAGTGAAATTATCCTTCTGTTTTGTCCTTCTTCTGGTTTGGTTCACTCAACACGATGTCTTCCTGATCCAACCAGGTTGCAGCAAATATAAAAACATTTTTGAGAATTATATTTCTGTGAACATGTGATAGTGGGAAAGATGAGAGCAAGGAAAGAAAGACAGAAAAACATAGAAAAAGAAAGGGGAAAGTGGAAAGAAAACCATGAATGGCAGCACTGATCCAAATTGTGTTTGGGCATGAAGAGTGGGTGCACTTTTTCTTTCTCGTTCTCACAGTGTATTAGAAATAGACATAAAAATTGACTATCATCGGGGTCGGAGTGGTAGCACAATTGGTAAGGTGTCTGCTTTGAGTGTGTGCTATTCCTAGGATGGACTACAGTTCGATCCCCCGGCACCCTAAAAACCAAAAAAAAAAAAAAAAAGAAAAAATTGACTATTAAGTAAGAAAATATGGATGTTGGAATATAAAATAACAGAGATTATTATTATTATTATTATTATTTTATTTTTGCTTTTTTGGGGCACAGCCGGTGACGCTCAGAGTTAGTCCTGGCTATGAGCTCAGAAATTGCTCCTTGCTTGGGGGACAATATGGGATGCTGGAGGATTGAACTGCCATCTGAACTAGGTTAGCCGCGTGCAAGGCAAATGCCCTATTGTGCCCTATCGCTTGTGCCACCGCTCTGGCCCCAACAGAGGTTAATTCTTTTTCCTTTGGTTTTTAGGGTGATGCTCAGGGGTTACTCCTGGCTATGTACTCAGAAATCGCTCCTGGCTTGGGGGACCATGTGGTACACCCATCCGTCCTAGGCTAGTGCAGGCAAGGCAGATGCCTTATCACTTGTGCCACCACTCCAGCCCCTGAGGTTAATTCTCTTTTTTAGTGGTGGGGGTTTTCGGGCCACACTCGTTTGATGCTCAGGGGTTACTCCTGGCTAAGCGCTCAGAAATTGCTCCTGGCTTGGGAGGCACATATGGGACGCTGTGGGGTCCTTGGCTAGTGCCACCTTGCCGGCCCCCTGAAGTTAATTCTTAAGAGAAAAGAAGAGTTAGAGTGGAGAACCAGTGTCCCTGGAGGCCACTCTCCAAAAATGAGAGTAAGGGGAGAGAGCTGAGGGAACCCAGAGAAGGGGATTTCTCCTTTGAAATCATCCTGCAAAATGCTATTCCTAATAATGAAACATGACTTATATGTTCGTATTTTTCCTGAGAAATGCTATCAATACATAAAAAGACATTTCCCCCTTTTCAGAGAAGATCTAATGAAGATGGAGATCATGAAATTATGATATGGCATCAAACCGCTATCAGAACACTTTCTCTGAGATCAGAGTCCATGAGAGGAAGGTGTGAGGCTGGCAGAAAGTGAGCCATCCAAGTATGAATTCTACCTACAGGAGTGGTCATGGTAGGGAGCTGAGGTGGGGGCTCTGGAAAGAACAAAATTTTCCCTGCTCAAAGCCTTAAGTTTTGGGGTAGAAGCAGATTTAGGTTGGAGAGTTCAGCATAGCAGTTAAGAGTGAATTTTAAAAAAGGTTGACCAGAATCAATCATCTCCATATGTCTTCCAGCAGCACATTCTACCACTACCAGACAAAGGAGCTTGAAAGTAGTGTACTGGAGAACTGGAGTGATAGGGTCTTTGCCTTGAACCTGGCCAACCTGGGTTTGATCCCCAACACCCCATATGGTCCGCTAAGCCCACCAGAAGTGATCCTTGAATGCAGAGCCAGGAGTAAATCCTGAGCACGGGGGGGAAAAGAAAGGTGATTCTATTAGGTAGAGTTGAAAGATAGGGCTGACAGGCACATTGCCAGCCTTGTGAACCATAGAAAAGTCAAATCCTTTAAACCCCCCCAAAAATTACAGCAAAATAAATAGAAAGTTATTTATTTATTTATTTTTCCTTAGAGTCTGAATTGGAGCCTAGAGCAAACAGTGTAATCTTCTCAAATGCTAATACAGTGGGGAACATAAATTGTAAGACATTATCTTGTCAGAGGCATAGTGTTCTGATGAGGTATTTATTCCTAGATTTCTTTCTTTTGGAAAAAACTTTTTTTATATTATAAAATGAGACATTGATAGAGAAAAGCAAAAAGAGAAAGTTCTCCAAATATGGTTATTGAATCATTACAAGACTAACACTGTTCTAATCAGTTCCCAGAACAATAAATAAAGCTTCACTGACTTTATTAAAAGTAGCTGTGTTCTCACACCAGCGTGACTTCAATGTAGGATGTGCAGATTCCAGGATCTTTAATGCAGAAACCTGATGCCAACAATAGAGACTGAGTGAAAAATAAAACTGTATTGGCACTACAGACAATGACTTGGATTGAATAAACTAGTTTGCCCGGAGCCTAGAGTTGGTCTTATGCCAGGAAACTTCAGGGGTAAGGTCTCCTTGTATTTAGACCAAGGCTTTTCCTTTCCATGTCCCCCATATTTTGGTGGGCCTATGCAAACAATATTTGTCACTCTAATCATTTTTACTGTGCCCTTTGTACCCTAACCCTTAAAAAAAAACCTCTTAAACAGTTGAGGTTAACTTAAACTAATATGCATATGCATGAAAATATTAAAAAATACTATGCCTTCAAGATTTAAGGAGTCACATAAATTTCATGGCTTTAGATTGCTTTGAGTACTGCTAAGAAATGTAACAATGTACTACAATCTGGCCACTTGTGGACAAAGTAATTGTACATGGGTTCTGTCTTATTTTTCTTAATGTTCTTTGACTGTAAGTTCAATATTTAGGTGTCAGCAAGGGGATTTCTTCTGAGAACTCTGCTTATGGACTATTGTCCTTCCACTTTAACTTTACCTTGTCCTCTTTGCATCATTGTTCTCATAATTAAAAATAAAAAATTTAAGTTAAAAAAAAGTAGCTGTGTTCTCACAGAATTTTCAGCTCAAATGGACATATTATTACTTTGTTTATTGGGCCACACCTGGTAATGCTCGCGCTACTCCTTACTTTGGGCTTGAGAGTGACTCCCAGAAGTGCTCACAAAATGCTGTGCTGAGATTGAACCTGAGCCTCATGCATGCAAAACATGCTCCAGTCCTGCAGCCCATCTTTCAGACCTTTTGTCCTGACTTAAAAAAATATTTTTATAAAATCATCATAATTTACAAAGTTGTTCATAATAGTTACAGGTATACAATATTCAAATACCACACCCGCTACTAGTGGAAACTTCCCTCTACCAATATTCCCAGTTCCCTGCAAACACCTCCCCCACCCCCCATACATGCACCAAGTCTACCTTCTTGATAAACACATTTCAATTTTGGTTATTGTGGTTGGATCTTGCTTACAAGTGTTGTTGAGTTGGTGGTCTATAAATGCACGTATACCTCAGCTCTACACCATCAATGTTCCTGGAGCTGGAGCCCTGACCACTTGCCCAGTTACCTCCTGTCTATTTCTTTTTACTTCCACCCATCCCCTTGATTTCTTTCCTACCATGCCTTCTCATTTATAGAATCTAAAATCAAAAGTAATCTAGTATTCTCTTTTAATTTTATGCATTCCTTTGTCCTGTTACTCTATATCAAAGATAAATGAGACCATCTGGTATTTGACTTTCTTGTTATAGTTTCATCCAACTTGCAGAGAATTGCATGATTTTATCATTTCTACATAGTATTCCATTGTGTATATATATAAAAAACACCTTTAGTATCCATTCATCTGTCTTTGGAAACCTGGACTTTATAAAAAAAAAAAGGCAAAAAAACCCTGACTGTTGTATAAAAGTCATTCTGACTTATCAATTTAAAGTGGATCAAAAAACCTTGAATCCAGAAAGTTCATTGAGAAAAACATAGGCAGAACACTCTAAGACAGACCTCAAAGGAGATTCAATGATAGGATGCCAATGGCAAGGACTATAGAATCAAATCTGAATAAATGGAACTACATCAAACTAAAACTTTTCAGTATGGCAAAAGAAACTTGAGCTAAAACTAAAAGCCAGCTGAGTGGGAGAAAATATTTGCATTTAACATATAAGATAAAGAGTTGATATCTAGAATACACAAATTTTTCACAAATAGGGGCCTCAGTGGTGGTGCAAGCTGTAAGGCATCTGCTTTGCACACGCTAGCCTAGGATGGAGGGCGGTTCAATCTCCCGAGTCCCATATGGTCCACTAAGCCAGGAGCGAATTCTGAGCACATAGCTAGAAGTAACCCCTGAGCGTTACTGGGTGTGGCCCAAAAACAAACAAACAAAAAAACAAACAAAAAAAAATCACACAAAACCCAGAAAACAACGTACTCACAAAGGTTAATGCCACAAATTCTAAAAACTTATCTTGTGAGAGGAAGAACAGATGGTCAACAAGCACATGAAAAAATGCTCATTCTCACGTATCATTAAGAAAATCCAAATCAAGACAATGGGACATCATCTTATACCAGTGAGGATGGCACACATTAATAATATGTGAATAATTTGTGTTGGTAGGGATGTGGTGAAAAAGGAACTCTCATCTGCAGTGTTAACTACAATAACAACTATCATGACAAAGATAGTGAGTGAAAGAATGCCTTCTCAAAGACAGGCAGAAAGTGGGGGAGTAGACAGATAGGGAGAAAGGTCGCACTCGTGTACTTTTATGACTGAAACCCAAATACAAACATGTTTATAACCATGGTGCTTAAATAAGGATATTATTAGGAAAAAATATGTGAACAATTTGTGTTGGTGGGGATGTGGTACAAAAAGGAACTCTCATTCACTGTTGATAGGAATGCTTCCTGGTTCAACACCTATGGAAAACAGTATAAAGGATTCTCAGTAAATGAACAATGACCCAGATGATCCAGCAATCCCACTTTTGGGATTCTATATCCAGGACAGAAGAAACACTAGAAATAGAACCTTGCCTCTCACATACAAGATTCTATTGCTGAGCCATATCCACAGCCTCTTAACAATCTTAATTCAGAGTTGGAAACTGCCTATTCCCCAAGCAGCTTAGATTTATTTTAGATGGAAAAGGTATTTCAATTTTTTTTTTTTTTTGGTTTTTGGGCCACACCCAGTATGAGTGCTCAGAAATCGTTCCTGGCTAGGGTGAACAACATACTCACAAAGGTTAATGCCACAAATCCTAAAAACTTATCTGGTGAGAGGAAGAACAGATGGCCAACAAGCTCATGAAAAAAATGCTCATCATCACGTATCATTAAGAAAATCCAAATCAAGACAACAATGGGACAACATCTTATACCAGTGAGCCTATTCCCCAAACAGCTTAGATTTATTTTAGATGAAAAAGATATTTCAATTTTTTTTTTTTTGGTTTTTGGGCCACACCCAGTGTGAGTGGTCAGAAATCACTCCTAGCTAGGGTGACCATATGGGACACCGGAGATCAAACCACGGTCCATCCTAGGTTAGCGCGTGGAAGCCCTACCACTTGCACCACTGCTCCGGCCACATATGGAAAAGATATTTCAGAACCTCGGCATGGTTCCTAAGGATACGTAACAGCTTATCATTTCTAGTCTCCATTAGGAAATGTCTATATTTTAAGATAAGACATCTTCTGAATTTATGATTGCTAGTAACAGAGTAAGAATATCCCTATTCTTACTCTGCATGGAGGTAAGGCGTTTGCCTTTCATGCAAAGGGTCATCGGTTTGAATCCCGGCGCCCCATATGGTCCCCCGTGCCAGCCAGGAGCAATTTCTGAGCATGGAGCCAGGAGTAACCCCTGATCACTGCCGGGTGTGACCCAAAAACAAAAAAAAAAAAAAAAGAATATCCCTAATTACCCAGTTATTTGATTCACATTATACACATGATGATATAAGACTAAAAATAGCGGGCCCGGGGAGATAGCACAGTGGTGTTTGTCTTGCAAGCAGCTGATCCAGGACCTAAGGTGGTTGGTTCAAATCCTGGCTTCCCATATGGTCCGCAGTGCCTGCCAGGAGCTATTTCTGAGCAGATAACCAGGAGTAACCCCTGAGCGCAGCCGGGTGTGGCCCAAAAACAAAACAAACAAACAAAAAGATTAAAACTAGCAAAGCTCCTAAAGATTTATGGTAAGTTGATTTTCAATAAAAGTGATATCTTTTTTTTTTAAATTTTGGGCCACACCCAGTGATGCTCAGGGGTGACTTCTGGCTATGCGCTCAGAAATCACTCCTGGCTGGGGGGAACCATATGATCGAAACATGGTCCGTCCTAGGCTAGTGCAGGCAAGGCAGATGTCTTCACCACCACTTTGGTCCCAAAAAGTGATATCTTGAGTGGAGTAAGAGTATAGTGGGTTGGGTGCTTGCCAAGATTTGAACTCTGGCATCCCATAAGGTTTCTTAAGTCCATCAGAAGTGATCCCTGAGTATAAAGCCAGGTGTGGCTCCCAAATTTAAAAAATGACATCTATTAAATGGGAAATAATGTTCTTGGACAAATGGTTCTAGGAAAACTGCATATTTACATGAATTAAATTGATTGCTCATGTCATACCATAAACAAAAATGATGAACTCAAATTGATCACAGACTGAGTTCCCAAGTTAGAGCTATTAAAAAATTTAAAAGAAAATACAGGAAACCTTATAACCTTAAATTATTCTTCTTAGAATAACTGAAATCTAAAGAAAAAAGATGAAAGGAATTAAACTGGACTTTTGAAAATGGAAAGTATTGTGTGCTTCAAATAACAGTACAAAGGGTAGGGGTGTCTACCTTTCACACAATTGATGCTTGACACCCCAAATGGCCCCCTTGCCCCATCAGACTGATCCCTAAATGCAGAGTTCGGATTAAGCCCTGACCATTTAATCAATTGTTTGAGTAGCCCAAACAAAACGAAACAAAACAAAACAAAACAAAATAAATAAAAAGAAGGAAAGAAATGAGTGTTGTCTGAAAATCAACAGAAGCACATAGATTGGAGGAGGGTCCTCATGGACTGTGGTGGAAGGATACTGGCCTTTCAAGGTGTTTGTGTGGTAAATGGTAATAGGTACTGTGAAAAGCTATGAAATTGTGCCCCCAAAACATATGTAATCATGGAATAAGTTTTATCTCAATAAGAAAATAAAGCTGGAAAACTAATGGGGTATGTACATTGAAAAACAACCCAGTATTTGTATTATGATGGAAGCTAATATTTTTAATTTTATATAACAGGGAAAAGAAATTGACTATAAATGGAAAAGAGGTGTTTCATGAAGTTCTTTTGGGAAGCCACACCCGGCGACACTAAGAGGTTACTCCTGGCTCCTGGCAGACTCAGGAGAGCATATGGGATGCTAGGGATCAAACCTGGGTCTGTCCTGGGTCAGCCTCGTGCAAGGCAAATGTCCTACCACTGTGCTATTGCTCCAGCCCTCTATCAAGTTCTTAATTTTGGATTATCAAACTTTAGAGTCCATAAATTCTGTTAGTGATATTGCTCATATTCAAATTGTAAGTCTTAGGGTACAAAAGGTCTAGGATGTTGCTATTATAAAGTGCAGGACAGTAGATTTATATAGTTCCATGGCACCTGACTTATAAAACAGTACTCGTAGCATTATTACCATAGTTTGGCTTTTTCCATATGTTTAACTTGTAATGCAAATGGTTGGAAATTTGCTCTTGGTTCTTAAAATGGCAAGATTATCCTTTAAATTGTATCTGAACACATGATTTGCACATAGGAGGCCCTGGTTGGATGCCAGCACCTCATTCACCCACCACCAATACACCCTTGGGAGTTACCCTGAGCACCAAATTGGGAACAACTCCTGAACAGTGCTGGGTGTGGCCCCCAAACATAAAAGCTAAAGGAAAAGCAAAGAAAAGCACAACAGTACCACCTCACTGTTTTGAAAGAAAAACCATGCAGTGCTTAGAGAATTGGAACCCAATTTGGTTCAGAAATCCATGCTGACCAAACCACCACTGTCAGTGCTGATGAGCAAACAAGAAGGTGTAGCTTCTCTTCCCTGGTTGCCCACCCACCTACCTGTCTAACCACCTTTCAAACAATTGTCATCACTCACAGCCCCCTCCTCCGCTATCCCTTATCTTTCAAAGGCAGCAAAAGTGCTTGCACAAACCCACCCTCCCTCACTTTTCCTACCTCCTAAATGCCTCCTCTTATTGTTCTGGGTTGCTGAGATGCCTGATTCCACCCACATCTTACTTATTAATTTAAATGTTTCACTCCTTTCTCCTCTCTCCCAATGTGTTGCTAAGTGAATCAGAAAGTTTTGGAAGCTCATCACAATTCTAGCACTAGGTAATCACCCTTTTCCCGTTTTTTTTTGCCTTTTCTTTCACTTTCTCCATCTAGGGAGCAGAAGGGAACTGCTCACCACAGTGGAATAAAAAGAAAGCACCTTTAAATGCCTGCAGATGTGTATCTGGCACAGTGAGGTCATAGAAACTGCACAGATAAGCACACACATTGCAGAAATCCATGAATGATTTCATTGAACCAAAAGGTGCCTGCGCCTTTGAGGCTAGATAATCTGGCCAGAAACCTAGGATGAAGTTGTCAGCAAAAGAGCAGGTGACACTTGACAACTCTAATTCAACCTGTAGAATCAGTCTAATTTAGATCACCTTTGGCTGAGCACATTTCCAGGTAGTCAATTCTGTCTGCAAGGTGACTCCCTGTCATTTTCCAAGAAAGCCTTGCCAGACAGATCAAAAGACAATGTTTGAACCCACACTGATGAATAGCGCGAAGGGAGTTCAGTAACACCTGTAATGAGCTATTTTCAGCAAATGATGCAGGACGACAGGCACTGGCATTCAGGGAAACCTAGCAAAGCTCCATCCAGCCTTGTCAGCAGAGTGTTCATCCATTTTCACTGAGACTGACTCAACCTTGGTTCACATTCCTGATCATTCTTGAATAAGCAGGTATTCTCTGAACCATGCCAGTTCCATTAGCTTGGTGATTGTATCTGTCTTTCTTACACTGACTAGAGACAGAGCTGAGATTGGTTCTTAGCAAGGCACCTTGGTGGGGTTCAGAACTGCTGCCATATGGCTGGGTGCTTTTATTCTCCTTCCCTGTACATTCTCCATCTGCAGGTGTAGAATTACTCAATCTTAAATCTATTGGGGATAATAAAACTTCTCTCACTGATTCCAGGTGGTGGGGAGAGTTTCATTCATCTTTACATCCCTAAAATGTTTCTTTTTTTTTACATCCCTAAAATGTTTAATTAAACTTTTCACTCTCAAGTGGGAGCTATAATTTCTAGTTCACTTAATAAATTTTGGGTTATTCTATTCAATGTTCCTTTTTTTTTTTTTTAACATTTTTGAAGTAGTGGAGCTTTTGGGCTACTTCCAGTGGTGCACAAAAATTATTCCTGGTGTAGTTCAAGGGACAATATGGGGTGCCAGGTATTGAACCAAGATTTGATGTATTCAAGGCCCTACCTACTGTACTATTTCTCCAGGCCCTAAACATTTAGATGTATACTCCATAGTCCTTGGAAAGACTGATACAAAAATCTTTTTCTTGTAAAGAGGTCTCCAGAGAGGACTAACCAAATCAATAAACAAATTCTGTTTTTGGTATTGTATAATAAAGCGAAGACTTTGTTTTAGTGAAATCTGTAGTTGAATATAAAAATGTGGCTTTTTCAAAATCGCTATCTATAGATGACTGGTTGTTACAACCAGGACTGGACTGTATGCATCCCGGGACCAACAACAACAACAAAAAGCTCTAGCCTAGCTTTTGGTCTATGATCTGTTCAACAAACAAGATCTCCAATTCCAGAGGTCTGACTGAGACAATCACAACTGAACGGGGTCTTCTGGAAATATAACAAAAGACTCTATTCGAGGCTCCATCCTAGGAGCAGCATAATGACCAAGACCACCAACTACAAAAATGGATTAAAACAACACTGAA
The DNA here is from genome assembly GCA_004027635.1 of Crocidura indochinensis. Taxonomy (NCBI): domain Eukaryota; kingdom Metazoa; phylum Chordata; class Mammalia; order Eulipotyphla; family Soricidae; genus Crocidura; species Crocidura indochinensis. Next base: position 15,049 of record PVKC010008467.1, on the reverse strand, counting down.
GAAGCAGAACTTCTAGAACCACAAAGAAAGACTTCATCATAAGCTCCATTCCTTGAGCTGTACAGATACTAAGATCTCTAGACACAGAGGTCTGATTTTACCATACATGACAAAGCAGAAGTCTTCCATACACCACAAAAGCACCAAGGGGAGAGTAAATGATCATGCAAGAAGTTTATAGTTAATCCCATGACAGTATACTTCAGGGGTGGAGAAACCCTGTATTTCCTAGACCAAGGGAATTCCCTCTATAATATCCCCAATAGTTACTGTGCCTATGCAAGGGGGAAAAAAAGCACAAAATAATAATTTTATCTACATATATATATATTGATTGATTGATTGATTCTTTGACTTCTTTATTTTACTATAGATATTGAAGTTGATGTCTCCAATTTTATTTTATCTTTTTCTTTTTGCACTCTAGCATGGTTTGGTTTCAGGACTGAGACTATTATGTGGTGCTTGTCTTTATTGCTGTAGTGCTCACTGGATATTTAATTTGATATTTCTTTCTGTATTGATGTGGTGTTTCAATTGCCTTTTTCATGTCCTCTCTCAAACTGAGGTTAAAGCCTCTAGAAGGACTCCGCCCATTTTTAGCTTATTTGATTCTTTTTTTACCCAATGTTATTGCTTTTCTTTCCATCAAACAAACCACATAACTCCAATTATCTAGCTCCACCTCTCAAATAGAGGGGGAAACAAAGGAGGGTACCAGGACCAAACAGTATGATCACTAATAGTAAGCTAGACAAAGAGGGAACCACCTACTCTAGCAGCCCGGGGGGCGATAGTGGGGGATATAGGTTGCAGGAAGGGAACGGGGATGAAGAGAGGACAAGTTTGGTGATGGGTATTCCCCTGATTCAATGTTAATATGTACCTAAAATACTACTGTGAAAGATATGTAAGCCAATATGATCAAAATAAAAATAAAAGAGAAAAAAAATGTGGCTTTTTGAGGACCACACTATGAAGGAAGGACAAAACTGCAATGGGTTTATCATCTATCTTAAGGCAAATTCCCAAACAATGGTCTTCCTCCACCACAGCTATATTATGCCACTTAAATGAGATGCACATGTTTGCTAATGCATAGTATTCAACCCACATTAGGCTCTGCACCAATCAATGCCTTATGTCAGTTCTAATGCTATTTCTGCTGCAAGGGAGCTGGTGTACTTGAAGACTCACTCTTACTGAAGCTCCATATACCTGCCTGCTGAGGAAATACTGATAGAAACCTACAAATAAGATGACTAGTATAGAACATGGCAGATAGCAAGTATTCAATATTCAGTGGATATTATTATTTTCGTTTTGTTTTGGACCCATATTCAATGTTACTCAGGGGCTACTCCTGTTCTCTGTGCTTAAGGAACATTCCCAATGGTGTTCCCACTGTAATATTGGGGATTGAACCAGAGTCTACTGCATATAAGATGGGTAACTTAATCCCTGTGCTATCTCTCTGACTAGTATTAGTCCATATATAGTATATGATATATTACTATATTATATACTTACTATATAATATATATTAGATATTGTTATATTTATACATTTTATATATCATATGTTATATATTATATCCTGCATAATACTTGTATTAGTACTAATGCCAATAAAAACTGATTGCTAGTATTAAGAGAACTTCTACCAGTAATATCTTTGTATTAGTATTAGAATTACTCTAGATACCAAGTTGATAAATTTGAAAAGATTGCTGCAAATACAAATGGTGAAATTGTCTGACAGCAATATGGCAGCACTCAATTTGATCTATAATCGTCAATTTCAGTTCAGGAAATAGTCTCCCAGAAGGAATCAGCACCAAGGAAAAAGCCCAGGTCATTTATTACACGTATTATGTGTAGGAGTAGATAGTTGGGGTGGGGAGGGGAATCAGCCTGGCATTTAACTTTTGGGAATGGATGAGAAAAATGTTGTTCACATCTAGCAGAAGACTAAGCAGGAGAAAAGTAAATGCTAAAGTTATTGTCACCAATACCAATTGATCTTTATAGCATCATGTAACATTAAAAAATTAATAGGTTAAGTTCTACAGCATATTATTTTTCTTTATCTTTTCAATTTTTTAAATGGTTTACCCCTTGATAAATGATATAGTAGTTTTAATACATCCACCACCAGAGTCAATATCCTTCCTCTCCCACTGTCCCTTGCCACTGTAACTATTCCCACACCCTTAAGACTTAGATCTCAGTTGCATTGGCAGTGTCTTGGGGTTTGTTTCCAGCGAGCATTGTCTTTTCCCTATTTATTTCTTTATATGCTACATATGAACAAGGTATTCCAGTGTTATCTTTCTCCTGATTCTCTTCACTTAGCATGAAGCTCTCCAGGTCTACCCAAGATGAAGTGAATTATAGGATTTCATCTTTCTTGATTCCTTAATATTTGAAGTTAAAATATTTACATGCATTTAACATATTCTTTAAAAATGTACACATCAAAGAATTGTGCATTAAGTGATTCAAGGATGGGGGAATTAATGGACTGTGGATGAAAAGAGATGAAAAAGTAAATTAAGGGCCTGTATGCACAACTGGCAGGTGTTCACTCTCTCTCTCGCTCTTTCTCTCGCTCTCTCTCGCTCTCTCTCTCTCTCTCTCTCTCTCTCTCTCTCTCTCTCTCTCTCTCTCTCCTTCATCTCCAAAACAAAATCAAAAGTGATCTGTATGTGACTTTTATAGATTTACTTGAAATTAGTCAAATCACTTAATGAGCCTGAAGTCAAAAAGTTCTGAGAATAATGACTGTTTTAACTCATCATAATACTTAACTACACCTAGCATATTAGAGACAGAAAATATACATTTGAATGACTAAAACTAAACCTATTTATATTCAAAGAAAACCTTTCTTCCTGTACATATTGAGGCTGCAGAACTTTAAAAATGGACAAAGAAATTACTGAGCACTATCTAGGAGTAGAGTAAGTTTACAGGAGAGGAGGAGAAGGAAAAATCTGCTCCCACAATCCTCAGAAATTTGACTTGACCTAAACATTTGAAGAAACAGAAATATACACCAAGTGTACACAGTAAAGTGCAAAACTTAGTACTTTGGAATCTTTGAGCTCTACAGATGTATAAGGTACATGGTGTACTAAACTTTGTAATTTATGTGCAGTGACAAGGTCACAAGCTACACCCAAGACTTAATTGTGAAACTAGGAGGAAACTGCCTTCAAAAATGGCATATGGCACATCTAAGTGAATGAATTCCGAAGTCCAGCTGACTGGGCTCAGATTCCCCAGTGCCCGGGTGCACAGGTGACCCCAAGATTCCCTTCCTTCCTCCTCTGGTGTTTACAAAGCAACAACGTGCCATGGGAACGTTTCATTAAGTGAACTCAAACAAAATGTCCTGACCCTAAGAAATATATGTTTCTTATTTTGAATGAATTGTGCCTGACTTACAGGAACTCCATGGTACAGCACTGTCCCAGATTTCTGTCCAGTTATAAAAGTTGAGCATCCTAAACCTGGGCTCTCCTGCAGGAAGATGCGTGGTCATCTGGCAAGAATGTGGGCTGTGGAGTTCAGGCAGGTTTGGGGGCTTAGATGTGTCTGTTTTAAAGAACCAAGAAGCTAGATTTTTCAAAATTGTTCCTTTTTTCTCCCTCTCACGACATATTTATATTTGGGATAAGGGGTGAACTTAGGAGGGAGGCAGGAATCATGGGGCAGAGGTTAAGTAAAAAAATTAAAAAATACAGACATAGGTATTTCGTTAATCCTTTTATGAGCTCGACTAGTCTGTACAGAATATAAACCCTGCCCTAACCACGAAGGAGGGTTTTTCACGACAATGGGCGGACGTCAGGCTGTGGATTGTGGAGATTCTCCGGGTTTTGAGTTAGGTGTCGCAGTCCTCATCGGATGGGGCGCTGGCGAGTGGCGGTCCTGCCTCTAGCCCGACTTGAAGAGCAGAATGGCCACCTGACCCAGGTAGAAGTAAATGAAGTGCTTGGTCTCGTGAGTCACGTAGCTGCCGAAGTTCCGCCCCACTATGCAGTGCCAGGTGGGGTTGTACTTCTTGTCGAACTCCTTCTTAATGTGCGCAGCAATGTCCTTCTCTATGTTGTATTTCTCCAGGGCCTGCGTCGCACACTCCACTGAGTCCTGCTGCATCTCCTCTGACATATCTGCATTTTTGATCACGGCCTTTCGGTCGCTCATGGTCACCGTGAAGCTGGGCTGCAACGGTCTCCTGGGTGCGGGGTTGATGGAACTCAGATGCCCCGAGAGCTTCCGTAGTGCCCCTCACTACGGGGGCCGAGAAGCTGGGGTGCAAGCAGAAGCCAGCGTGTGTCTCAAGTCTTGAAGAATTATAATTATAAGCTCCTTCTGCTTGGCTCACAAACTATTTTAAGAAGAAATCACTTCTGGGGTTAGAGTGATAGCACATTGGGTAGGACATTTGCCTTGCACATGGCTGACCTGGGTTAGATATCTGACATCCCATATGGTCCCTTTCCCCTCATGACCCCCCACAGCCTGAGGGCGTAATATCTCAGCACAGACCCCCCTGAGCAGTATTAGGTGTGACCCCTCCAAAAAAAAAAAAAAAGAACAAATGACTTCTCATTCTTGGGTCATTTCTTTCTTCGGCGGAGGTGTTGGGGACCTGTGTAGGAACTGTTCTTTCTTAACTCATTGGGCAGTGCAGCTGGGCTCTGTGCTTGATTCACCACACATTGCTTCCCAGTCCAGTCAAGTGCTGTAGCCACCTGGACTAACCAGTACTTGGGAAAGGGGCTGGTCAGTGTGTGCTGGCTATAGAAGTAATATGCCTAGCATACCATGACAGCTCTCTAACCTTTTGGTGGCCTTCTTGGCCCTGGGGACACTGGTGTTTATAAACTAGGGCTCTTGCAAGAAAAGCTGCCATACCTAGGGACAAAGACACACAAATGGCTCACACTTGAGCATGGCTTAATTAACACACTTTGCAAAATCAGAGTCACCTTTATTCGCTAAAGGTATAGATTGGGGAACCAGATAGATTTTGTGGATTTTTTTTTTTTTTTTTTTTTTACAAAAAGCTTACCCAAAAGCAACTTTCTCACTTGAGAAATCGAGAGGGACAAGGTGGACACCTACCTTTCTGATCGGAGATGCCTTTCTCTACATCAGTGTTGTTGAACACATGTACAGTTGGCTTAAGGTAAATATCTGATTTTGTCTCAAGTTTGCATTGTGCATTGAAATATCTAGATACTAAGAGACAAGATAAACAAAGGAAATCTAGCCAAACTCTTTTTTTCCAAGGAAAAGCCCAGATCAGGAGCTCCATATTTGATACTATTGCTGGCCTTTCTCTAATTCATTTTTTGTTATGAAGCCAGTGATCTTTTCCTAGTAACATTTAGCACCTCTTCTTTTTACCCAATCTAGACTGTTTAAAAATAAATCAAAGAACAAAAACAGCCCTGCACACTTCCCAAGTGTTCTAGTATAAACCTACCTACTCCCTCATCCCCAAGGCTTTCTAGTCCTTGGGTAGGGTGGTCCCAAGAATATTCCTAGCATGATTCCAGTCCTACTTTCTTCAATGGACCCCATTCGCTCTCACCTTTCACTCATCCTGCTTTTAAATCAGCACCATTTACTCAGGAAACCCTACTCTGATTCTTTGATTAAATCAAATTCAATGACAAGCTTGCTAAAAGATCCCCATTTTTTTTATCTGCTCGATTCATATTTCCCACTGAACTATAAAATCAGATCAAAGGCCATTTCCATCTTGCAAACTGCTGTGCCTACATTATTCAGAACAGTAAGGATAGACCCAGGAGATGTTTATGTAATAATTGACCAAATCAGTGAATGGATTAGCAAATAAAATCAAACTTGAAATTCCATACACACAAATAGGATGGTGGGCTTGGAGTAAAGTGGGTATTGTTTTTTGTTTTGTTTTGTTCTTTTGGGCCACACCTGGTGATGCTCAGGAGTTACTCCTGGCTATGCGCTCAGAAATCATTCCTGGCTTGGGGGGGCCATATGGGATGCCGGAAGATCAAGCTGCTTTCCATCCTAGGCTAGCACATGCAAGGTAGACGCCTTACCACTCCATGCCACCACTCTGGCCCCTAAAGTGGGTGTTGTTATGATCAGTGGCAACTCTTCCTCCACTTATGAAATAGGATAACTATAGCTTTTACTCCATAGCTTCTACTCTTCGAGGCCCCCCATCAGGGAGAGGCCAGCAGTGGAGTCCTTCGGGGTCCAGGAGGGCAGAGCCTCAGGCCCTATGGTCAGCTCCGATGGGACAGACAAGAAAGACAAGAAATCGCTGCAGGGGGTGCTACTGCTGGCTGGCATTTGTGAAAGGCGGGAACAGGGCTCCGCACCCTGGGGAAGAGGGTAACTTCTAGGCGGCCCACGGAGCCCGACAGGGGCACGGGGACCACCCTCGGCCATTCCAGGGCTCTTCTCCATTTACGCCTGCACACGCCAGGAGCAATTTCTGAGCATGGAGCCAGGAGTAACCCCTGAGCACTGCCGGGTGTGACCCAAAAATAAAAACAAAAAACAAAAACAAAAGAATTTTAAGTTGCCTACAAAAACTTGTCCTCTCTTTATATTGTTGGTGTTAGGAAAAGAAGAGCATGGATTAGGAAACTTAACCAAGACAAAATGACTGAAGAGTTTACAAAGCTAAAGCAGGTTCCTTTATGGGTCTGTGGATTGAGTTCTGGGTTATTCCCCAAAGCCTCTGTGGGGAGACTGGAAGTGAAGGGTGGAGCCAGAAGGCAAGTCACAGAGCAGAAATGGGGGCTCCTCCAGAGGCTTCAAGCGAAGTTGGGATGGGGTGGGAGTAGACTGTGATAGGGAGGGTGTGAATGATGCTTGAATGGTGCATTTTTTCTCATATAAAGGAGTTTGAAGCACTTCTTCCTACAGCTAATGTCTATATTCTGTTCTTCTCTCTGAGGATGATTACAATAGTCTTGTCAGATCTTAGATCCCAGCTTGAGATTTAGGATATGGTCTCTAAAACTATAATCCTGTTGCAAATTAAACTAGTTTTTGTGGGCTTAAACTTGAATTAATTCCATGTGGGAAAATCCAAGTTCCAAACAATTTTTGAATGGAACCTATGTGGGATAGGTTAGTCTACATAGTGAAGAAATCTATTTGTTGCTATTAAGTCCAACTATGACGAGATGGCACTCTTCCTTTACTTGCATTGCTTTTCTTCATCTATAAAAGATGTCATCTTAACAAAGGCATTGAATTTTTTTTAAAAAATAAAATGATGAAAAAATCAGTGATAAAGTAGGTATGAAAATAGTGGCTTGAGAAGGAAGCCTGGGACCTCTCAACAAATATAAATTAAAAAAAGAATTCTGAGGCTGGAGCAGTGGCGCTAGAGGTAAGGTAGGCATCTGCCTTGCAAGTGCTAGCCTAGGACTGACCGCAGTTCAATCCCCCAGCATCCCATATGTTCTCCCCAAGCCAGGAGCGATTTCTGAGGCATAGCTAGGTGCAACCCCTGAGCATCAATGGGTGTAGCCTAAAAAAAAAAAAAAAAAAAAAAAGAATCTTCCCATTTTCTAAAACATTGGTCATTCTTCAGAGTTTGGCAATAGGGGTAATTCTTCCATATGACAATGTATCAGCCCATCAGGCAGCAAATCCAAAAAGACCAAAGGAATCTTGTCTGTGATTCAAGAGGGCTTCACTTGAACTCTACTCTCCAGACCTACCTGCTACTTGGCTTCTAGTGACTTATGGGCCTGAAATCAATGTCTTTTTGATTTAGCATGACATTCTAAATTGCCTACACATCATGACTATATGTCAATAGTCCATGATTTGACAAGTCTGTAGTGTTCATCCTGGGATAAAAGAATCCTTTCCATATCACTAATTGGACTAATTTATACCTACTACAGAATGAATCTCCATTCATAATTATAATCAAAAACCTATATGCCACCATAATTTTAATCATCCCATATTCTGGTAGTTTGTCTATATTAATTTTCCCCATTAACAAAGAGTTTTGTTTTACTTAAAAAAACGAACTAGAGCAAAGAATAAAGAACCCCATACACTTACCCTTTTTTCTGGTTCTTCTATATCCTGTCCCTGTGCCCTATAAACTATCTATTAACTATTAACACTCTGGTCATTTGTCCACCTACATGTGTTGAAGCACTGGTACCCACTAACTATAAGGCAGAAGCTAATCCACAAAGATGAATCACTCTTTTCTCATAAGAAGTCTAGTCTACAAAGCTTGTTATCAGTATGGACATTATGCTTTATTTTACTTTAAGAAGGAAAATAAAAGATTATTGTCTCATTCTTGTGTACTCATACTTATGAATCAAGCAAGCCAAGAGGTTGCTTCTCTATCTGTTTATAACAGCATTACCAGTAGAACTGTGTTCAATTTACACAGGACATCTCCAAATTGGATTCCAGGCCCTGAGTTACAAAGTAAATCTTGTTTCTGACATATTGGCATTTTAATTTTCAACTTCACTCTATTAATCATTTAACATGCTAGAATTCAGTTGCATACCATGGTTTGTGATGTTTGTGATAATTCTTTAGTCACCAAAACATGTAAAAATGGTTTGTTTTTGCTCCTCCCCTTGAAGATTTCAGAGAACTTTTGAGTCAAGCATTTGCAGCAGGGCCAGAGCATAGGTTTTACATATAGGAGCCCTTTGTTTTATAGGAGCACCACATGGTCCCTAGGAAGCGACCTGTTAGCACCAAGCTGGGAGAAGCCCCTAACACTACCAAGTTCGCCCAACCACCACCCACTCCTGTGAAAAGCAAAATGATGTTTATTATCTTAAAGAGCTAAAAAAGTGAATATTTTCTGGGGCCAGAGTGGTGGCACAGCAGTAGGGCATTTGCCTTGCATGCGGCTGACCTAGGACAGACTGCAGTGTGATCCCCCTTTATCCCAAGCCAGGAGCGATTTCTTAGCATAGAGCCAGGAGTAACCCCTGGGTGTGATCCAAAAACAACAATGATGACAAAAAAGTAAATATTTTCTCTATGGTACAGGCAGAAAAAAACATATATGAAAAAGAGAGAGAGAGAAACCAGTCATCTGAGTTTGGATTGCACATTTCAAAGATGTTAACAGGGATACACAGGGTATTAAAGAAAACCAGGGGCTTGCCACCAAATTTTCTCCTTATTTTATTTTATTATTTTTTGGGGGGGTCACACCCGGCAGTGCTCAGGGATTACTCCTGGCTCCATGCTCAGAAATTGCTCCTGGCAGGCACGGGGGACCATATGGGGCACCGGGATTCGAACCGATGACCTTTTGCATGAAAGGCAAACACCTTGCCTCCATGCTATCTCCCGGGCCCCCTTATTTTACACACTTTTTCCTATTAGGTGTTTTTGGAATTCTCCAGAAATTTTCTGAAGATGTACAAATATCTTTAGATTTCCAGCACCTGAGATGAGACTATCCCCCAAGTCCTACCAGGAATGGTTATAGAGCATAGAGCCAGGAAAAAGCCTTAATCATTGATGGGTGTGGCCCAGAAAACAAACAAAACAAAAACCAAAATGTCTCTTCTTCTGAGAAAGCAGTATTAGTAGAAGGAGATTGAAAGGTAAGCACTTGTCCCTGGTGTCAATCAAGAACTCTTTAATGATTCTGAAGATATCACTCCTCTTTCTCCCCCAAGTGGCATTAGTCACTGTGACTCCTGCTTAGGGAGTGAGCTCCCCACTCCAGAACTCTTCTGCTCCCTCAGATATGTAGGGCAAATGAAAAACCTCACTTCAACACCAGCTGAAATTACAGCCAATCTTCATGTTCTTTGAACTAAATACTTAACTTTTATAAAGCCGGATAAGCAACTCTGTCATAACTTTTACAATTTCATCAAGTATGAAACAAAATCAGTATTCTAGCTAATGGAATCAACAGAAATAGCTAGGAGATAGCAGAATATCATGAGGTGAGGAGAAATAAGAGGACATTTGAGCAATTTCAAACTTGAGTATAAACCCTTGACTCCACAAGAGATTCTTTTTTAATATGTCCTGTGAAGCTGCTTGTTTGAGCTGACTAGGTTCAGTTCAGGGGTTATTCAAACTTAATGTTTAACTCTATATTGCCCTGGCAATGCTTGGGGGGGACTGTGAGTTTGGGGTTTAACTTCGGTTTTGTGCCATAACTAGCAGTTTTCAGGGCTAATTAATGGCTTTGCACTTAGGGAATCACACCTTAGTAGGCTCTAGGGATTATATGAGGTACTGGGAATCAAAACCAGGTCAAATGTATGCATGGCAAAGGCCATAGCTGCTGTCTGCTCACTTTGTCCCCACAGCATGCTATTTTTAATTTTACCACTGTTGGACTCTCAGCTGTCCTGGTTTCTTTCTTTATGCACTTAGTCCTGGTATCAATCAAGAACCATTTATTGATTCCTTATGATTGTCAGCATTCTAGGCTCTGAGGAATTGGACAGTATAAATATCAGCATAAAGCTATTATTTCATGGAGATTCCACTTTAAAGAGGGATTGATAGAGAATGACCACAACAAAATAATATAAAAACTTGGATAGCAATAAGGATTCTATATTGATTTAAAAAGGTACCATAACAATTGTTTCTATTTTTCATGTTTTTGAATTCTGCTACAGAAATTTTTCTATAGATGTAGAAATACCTCTTCTGATTTCTGATTTAGCATCCCATATGTTCCCATAAGTTCATCCAGGAGTGATCCCTGAGCAAAGAGCATTAAGCATCTCCATGTCAAGAATTGGGTAGGTAATTGGGTGGTCTTTTGAACAGATATTGCAAGTGGCAAAGAAGAGGGAGCCATCCATGAAGGCTGAGAAAACTCCATTGCTACCATGAAGGATCTGTGGCCACTCCTGGAAATGATTGGCCTGTTGCAGCAACTGCTCAAAGCTCAGGCTGTCACCTTTCATCATGCCGAGGGACCTCCAGGGCCACATTCATTGTTGTTCTGAGGACTCTTTATAGTATGATTGATTCAGCTAAGAGCCTTAAAACATGTTAACTATGTGCTCTACCACTTGAGCCTTCCTTTTGTTAGTTACATTAAAGTAAAAAAAATTACTGACAATAATGCTAGCAATTGAAAAATCAATTGGGAAATTATAGAGTGGTAAAAGAAAGCAATCAGTCCCTCAACACAGAAGAGGGAGGACCAGCATGCAAAGTGGTAAACAAGAGCAATGAGGCCTGGCCCATGATGCAAAAAAAGGTAAGACCAGTGTACCATAAGAAGGGATCACCAAGAGTTAAACTGGAGCAGCCAGGGAAGCAGAAAAGGCAGGACAGTGCTGCCTAGAAGTGATTAGTAGCTCTGCTCCAAGCTGTGCATTTCTTCTAGTCAAGGAGTCCCAACACAACACATTAAAAAAACCTATGTCACTGCAAAGGTGACAGTGAGGAAACAATACAGAACACCACCATGGTCAATGAATGAAGATAGTAGTTCAGAAGATCCTATAGGGACTTCAGAGAGGGAATGGGGAGGATGTTCGAAGAATTCAAAGAAACCATGGGATGGACAGAATAAACAACCATAAGACTCAAGAAGATATGAGTGTAGAAATGAGAAAATTTCAAACAGAAATAATAAAACTGAAAAACTTGGTAGGTGAAATGAAAAACTCACTGAAAGGCCTAACCAGCAGTGTAATAGCTGCTAAGGAAAAAAAATTAGTAAGTTGGAAGATGAACTGCATTACACCTACATGCACCAGAAGTTGGAAAAGAGCCTTAAAATAAATGAACAGGAGATTTTAAAAAATCATCAAAATATGTGGACAGACAAAAATAGACCTTTGGGATAAATTCAACAGGAACAAAATAAGAACCATTGTTTCTAAGAGAGGCAGGAAGAAAATCCCTTATGAAGAAGCAACAAAGGCATTATTGCTGAGAAGTTCCCAGACTTGAACAGTGCATGCAACCACATCCTGGATGCCCTAAGAGTACCAACTAAAAGAGACCTAAATAAAAGCACCCCAAGATGCATCCTAGTTACAATGATGAATCACAGATAGAGGTAGAATAATGAAAGCAGCAAGATCAAAAAGCAAAATTAAATACAAAGAATAATCCTTAAGATTCACAACAGATTTATCACAAGCAATCTTCCAGGACCTAAGGCAGTGGTGGGATATATTGGAAAAAACTCAATGAAATGAACATTTCCCTACAAATACTTCACCCAGTCAGATTTTCATTCAGGTTTGACAGAAGGATACACTGCTTGCCAGATAAAAACAGCTCGGGAACTTAGAGACTCATACCAACATTAAAAGAACTAAAGGGTCTCTTTTAAGATAAATCAGACCCAACATACACACCAAACTTCCACAAAAAATAATATAAAATTCCATGAAAATTCAACATTAAGGAGTTAAATGCAGCAGTAGTTAAGAGATACAGAGTGGGGCCCTGAGAGATAGCTCAGTGGTATTTGCCTTGCAAGCACAAGATCCAGGACCAAAAGTGGTTGATTCAAATCCCGGTGTCCCATATAGTCCCCTGTGCCTGCCAGGAGCTATTTCTGTGCAGATAGCCTGAGCATGGCCGGGTGTGCCCCCACCCCCCAAAAAAAAGATATAGAGTGGCAAAATAAATCAGAAAATTGAATCCAATATTTTGCTGCCTGTAAGAAACATCTGAATAGTCAAGGAAACACAGACTCAAAACCAAACGTTGGAGGACAAATGCTTCAAGCAAACAACTTTTTAGAAAGGTTAGGGTGGCCATAATTATATCAGATAGCACAGATTTTAGGCTTAAAAGGTTAAATGAGTCAGACATTTTTTTAATAATCAAGAAGAAATAACACTCCTAAACATATATGCACCAAATGAGAGGTGAGCAAAATACTTAAAACAATTACTAATAGACTTGAAGAAAGATATCAATAGCAACACAGTAATAGTTGGAGACTTCAGCTTATAGTTTTGCAAGCATTCATCAGGAAGGAAGAAAGGGCACACATAAATAACTTAATGGCACAGCTTAAGAAATTTGACAATGATCAACAATGTGAGCCAGAAATATGCAGAAGGAAGGAAATAATAAAAGAACAGAAATTAATTAACTGAACACCCAAAAACAATCCAATATATTGTTGAAAGTAAAAGTTGGCTCTATGAAAAAACAAGCATGATCCATTAACAAGACTCACAAAGAAAGAGAAAAACTTAAAATTAAAATTTAGAAGGGGAATGTCACTATAGATACTACAGAAATTCAAAAAATAATCTGAGAATCTTACGCCACAAAACAAGAAAAGAAATGGATAAATTATTGGGCTCCTATAATCCCCCAAGGTTTAATCCAGATGATGTGGAATAATTAAACAGACCTATCAATAATGGGGGAGGAAGGTAATAAAAACACTTCTCATAAAGAAAAAGCCAGGCCCAGGTCAACACGCTTGTGAATTCTCTCAAATATTTAAAGAGGTTTTACTGCCAAATCTTATCAAGTTCTTCCAAGATATTGAAGAAACAGAAACATTCCCAAATAGTTTCTATGGAGCTAGCTAACATGATGTGATATCAAAAGCATCTCTATAAAGACACCACAAAAAAAAAAGGGTAATCCAAAGGGTGAATCTTTGATGAACACATATGCAAAGATCCTGCACAAAATTAGCAAAGAGAATTCAAAAACTCATCAAAGTTTATACACCATGACCAACCAAGTAGGATTCATTGCAGAGATGCAATGATGGTTTAACATACACAGTCAATGAGTATAATATACCATAAAAAAATAAAAATCATGTCACAAGTAGATGTAGAGAAAGCATTTGACAAGGTCTGGTTACCCATTATTAATAAAAACAAAATGAGAATTGAAGAAACTTTTCTCAATATAGTCAAGTCCATTTACCAAAAGCCCATGGCAAACATTATACTCAATGAGAAAAAAACTAAATGCCTTTCCTCTAAAATAGGGCACAAGACAAGATTGTGCCAATCTTTGTTTTCTTTTTTTAAAAAACATTTTTGGTTTTGGGGTCACACCAAGCAGTGCTCAGGGGTTACTTCTGGCTCCACGCTCAGAAATCACTCCTGGCAGGCTCAGGGGGCCATATGGGATTCGGGGATTTGAACCAATGACCTTCTGAATGAAAGGCAAACCCCATACCTCCATGCTATCTCTCCAGCTCCAGGATTGTTCCACTCTTGCCAGTTCTATGCAAGTACTGGAAATACTTGCTATTGCAATCAAGCAAGAAAAAGATATCCAGGGCATCCATATAGGAAAGGAAGAATTCAAGCTCTTATTGTTTGCACAGATGACATGATACTAATATGGAAAATCGTAAAAACTGTACAAAATGTTTCTAGAAACAATAGACTGTATAATAAAATGGAAAGCTAAAAATTAATATGTAAAAATTCATCACTTTTCTATACACAAATAATAAAAGAGGAAAAAAGATATTTAAAAACTCCCATTCACAATTGTGCCTCATAAATATTTCAACTAAAGAAATGAGAGATCTTTACTAAGAAAACTACAAAATACTTTCAGGAAATAAAAGAGGGGTGGTGGCAATGAATGCACTCTGGGAACATTAGTATAGGCAGGTTGACACTGGTGGTAGTATTGGCCCAGAAACATTGTATGTCTGAAACCAACTATATAGAACATTGTTCACAATTAAAATTTTTCTGCTCTTGGCGCCCCAGAAGAACATGGAGGACTGAGGGGACCTCTTCCTGCTTCTATCTGTCCTGATTTCTTGGACCTCTCCTTTGAGAACAGAGCCCTGGGAAGAGAACCCAGAAATCATTGCACTCTGAAGCCGCCAGCGAGCCAAGGAGTGAGCAAGACCTTCCCGGGTGCAGAGGTTCCCAATTGCAGGGCTGAAAGCTACGCCTGCGGGAAACTCAGCTCTGCTGCGCTCTGATCTCTTGGCGCCCCAGAAGAGCACGGCCGCGAAGCGAATACAACACACAGGAAAAACCACACTACTAGAGCAACAATGCGGAAAGCTCGTA
>PVKC010008466.1:0-28091 GCA_004027635.1 Crocidura indochinensis | reverse complement strand
GAGTAGAAGCTATATAATTGTATTGCTATAACTTATTGAAGACAACTCCAGTCTCAAGAAAGATTAAGTCTTAACATCAAATAGTGGTGATTGATATGATTAACAGAAGAAATCATTTGGACAACACTCAGATATATTTCTTTGAAGCTGCCAGGAATATAAAAGTTTGGTCATGTCTCCAAAAAGAAAAAAAATCTGAACATTACAATTTAAACATACTTGAGGGTCTGAAGGATAGGGGGTTTGCCTGCACGTGGCTAATCAGGGTTCGATCCCTAGCATCCCAAAGGGTCCACCCGAGCCTACCAGGAGGGATTTAGGAGCTCATAGCCAGGAGTAACCCCGAGAGCCTTAAGGTTTGACCCCCAAATTCACCCCCCCCCCAAAAAAAAGACTTGAATAGTTTTTAGTTCATTATAAATTAAATTATTTTAAATGTTGAAAACACTGTTTCTTATTTTAGATGAATGTAAAAATATTTAAGTAAAAATATTTTATTTAAGTAAAAAATTTTAAGTAAAGATATTTTGGGTACCAATTACCTTGAAGGCCTATAATGTAATTAGTTCTTCCAAATGCGAACATCCCAAGAATTATGCTTTGCAAATCCAAATTCAGAGACTACTAAAAGTGCATTCATATAAGTGTAGTTTATTTTAAGACATAAGTTATTCAATTAAAAACGTTTTTCTGGTGTTATATCAAAACTCTAGTCTTCTATAACATGCATTTAGGAACGAACCCATTTGCTTAAACAGACTACAAAACCAGTAATTTTCTTATTTATGAATAGAAATAATTCCTCTTCTCAGTTTTAGAATAATTATCTTTGTTTCTGGACCAATAAAGCTCAAGTCTGATATAGTACTCAGAGTGTGATTGCCCTGCTGTGATCAGTCACCCTCAACTTAACTCAATAAACAGAGAAATATCAAAATGTATTCTAATGAGGTTCTTTTCCAGGCATATCCTGTCAGTGTTCTATTTGGTGGATGCGGTAAAAATGAAATGAATCATTGGTAAGAGTAAACTCAACAATTTCTTAGATAGCCAGAAATGTAAAACTGCCCAGAAATATATAAACAAATATATAGATACACTTAAATAAACACAAAGAAAGTGTGTATAAAGAAGAGACCCAATAGACATAAATGTTTTAATTAAAATTTTTATATTAATGATAGCAATGTTGTATCTAAAATATATTAAATTCTCTATATAAAAGTAGAATTTGAGGAAATTTGAAGAAAAGTAAAATATTACTTTGTCTTATAGAAGAAAAAAGAGGAGAGGTAAAGAAAGAAAAAAGGAGAAGGAGGTAAAGAAAAATGTTAGTGGAGAGATAGAAACTCATCTCTTTACTGTCAATCAGAAATAAAACAAATAGTACATGGTTCTAATCTGAATCGCTAAAAAGTGCCTGAAGTGTTTGCTATATGCTTTTTAATAAAATCATGCTTTCGTATATAGAATCACATCTGCAAACATGTTAGGGGGATAGAATTATTAGTATATGTTTCCTAGTGTGTTCCATTATATTCTAACTGCAATTTTCTACATACTAATTTACAGCTGTACTCCCAGCCTACTTCTGCTAAACTGAAGTAAATACTGTATATATATCAGGAATTCTGTACAAAATTATATATTTAACAACAGAATGACTTCTGATTCAGTAAACACTGCATAGCTAAATTGTATTCACCATGGTGTCACATGATTTCTACACAGCAAGCACAGGAAATAGGAAGAATTTTATACATTAATATTTTGAAATCAAATCCTTGAATTCCCTGCCAGTCACTCTTTGTGTTAATCAGAATCTCACAGTATCTTGAGAAAGAGAGAGACCACTCTAGAGATAGATTGACATTACTAATGATAAATAAACTTTATTGTTTTGGGGCCACACTCTATGGTGCTCAGGGGTTAGTCCTGACTCTGCACTCAAAAATTATTCATTGCAGGCTTAGGGGACTATATGGGACACTTAGGATCGAACTTGGGGTGACTACATGCAAGGCAAATGCCCTATTCACTGTGCTATTGCTCTGGCCCCTAAATAAACATTTTCAGGATAAAACCCTTAACATAAAATCAAACCAAGAGCAATGCAATGGAAAATAATATGGACCATGGCCTAGTATTTTAATTATCTTAAATGCAAATCTCCCAGTAGAAGTCAAAGATTTCTACTTTCAGAATACTGAAATTGAGATAGCAGTATTGCCAACTCACTGAGCATCATAAACTTCACCTTTTTTTTTTTAGAACTACCCAATGCTTTCCATTCTGTGTTCTTTGCTCTCTAAACAATAATAACAATGAGAATTATGAGACTTCTCAACAGTTTCCAGGCTCTACCATATCCAGGGCAAATAAGTCTGTCTAATAATTTTGATCATCTGAATAGAGGAATAGAAGGACATAGGTAACAGAAACAAAAAAAAAAATATAAGCAACTGAACCAAACATTGATTTTGTTGGCCTATTTATGGTCATAAGAGGGTTAACTGAGAAGCACAGACATATGTAGAACAAATTTTTTTATACATGTTTACTTTACAGAATAGACTTCTGTATGTTATTCTATGGTGTATATTATTCCATTATTATGTAGAGCCATAAATAAATTTGTTTTAAAAATCACCAGTTTCTTCCCCCATTTTTCCCATCTTCTATCAATGCTTGAACATCATATGATTCTTCCCCATCCCAGTCTGAGTAGCTCTGGGATTTTTATTTAGAACTTGTATGAAAACATTATTAAAATCATTACTCTGTAATCTCCTCACTACCGACAAGTGAATTCTACTTGTGCTACAAGACGTGAACAGAACCATTCAGTAATTGTAAATTTTTTCCAGAGATATCCATGAAAAAACTTTTCAAAAAGCAACATCATTTCTTTTATTTT
The DNA here is from genome assembly GCA_004027635.1 of Crocidura indochinensis. Lineage (NCBI taxonomy): Eukaryota > Metazoa > Chordata > Mammalia > Eulipotyphla > Soricidae > Crocidura > Crocidura indochinensis. The sequence continues at coordinate 25,174 of PVKC010008466.1, read as the reverse complement.
CTTCTTTCTTTTTCGTTCTAGTTCGATGTCAGTCATCAATCGAACAGGAGACAACTCATTTCATTTCTGTGACACACCATGATGGACTTGTGTTGCAACCCTGACTTATTTTCAGAACTCCAATTTCTCAGGCTGAAAGCTTGAACGTCCCATGGTTGGAAGAGCTATTGATCCGGTGTAGATGGACAGCTTGAGAGGAATTGATACATTCCTTACAGCACTTTCTCTTTCCCTTGCCTTTCTTGGCCACTATATAATGTAGTCTTTCTCTGAATTTCTTGTCAACTACAGATTCTGGCCTCTGGAATGTACTCAATTTACATGCTTTTGTTTTTTATTGTAAGAATTGTCTTCATGTAAAGCTGTTCAATTTTATTTCAGATGGATTTTATATTAGCTTATGAGTTCATTATTTTAGTTTTCTTTTAAAACTTGATTTAGTAAGTCTAGGCACTGAAGTTAAGGTACATGTCCAAAGTGTCTTCCTAAGAATTTTAGAAAAGAAGGTATGGCATTTTTTAAATTAACAAAGATATGATAAAGCAGTAAAAATTAGAATTTTAGATGATATCTAAAAAGTCAATTAAAATAATGCAAGACTGCAGTTTATTTTATTTAATTAAAAACTCATTTATAAAAATTCAGGTGGTAATGATGAACTTGCTAATGCCCTTTGACAATGAGGACAAGGTGAACATTCCTATTTGAAAACCTGGAGACTGAAGTTACCTGGTCTAAAAGTTCTTCTTTCAAATGACAGCTCAGCTTCTGTTGGCATCGTCCATTTTTAGGAAGCAATCTACCTCACCAGTAAAAATAAATACACACATAAAATATATGACAAGCCATTAAAAAGTAAATAAAATATTTACATATTTCTTCCTCTGCTGTAAAAAATATTTTTATTTCTTCCTGAAATGGAATTAAGTATATATGACATATTTTGTTTGGTGTTTATATAAAATGATTCCAGAAATAATATCATGTCTTAAAATCTGTTTATAAAGTAAAAATAAATACAATCTCAAAACTATATTTGAAAATATAGAAGAAAATATTTTCTGGGGCTGGAGAGTTAGCACAGCAGTAGACATTTGTTTTGTATGTGGCCAACACAGGATGGACCCTGGTTTGATTCCCGGTATCCCATATGGTGCCCCAAATCTGCTAGAAGTGATTTCTGAGCACAGAACCAGGAGTAACACCTGAAGACCACTGGGTATGAATCAAAAACAAACAAACAAAAAATATGAAAACAAAAATATATGAAAGTTTTTATATTCACATTTTACCAAATAGTAATGATTTTGTTTATAAATTATATTTTTATCTTATTAATTTGTTTGTTTGTTTACTTATTTATTAGGGGCTTCCAAGCATTGCTCTGCAGACCCTGGAACCTGCTTTGGTGATTCTGCAACAATTCAGGTAGTGGCTCAATGGAAAACGTTAAAATACAGTGCTTCTTAGGTCGTAAAGTACAAGGGATTATCAAGGCCACTTCAGCAATTCCTGAGTATTACCAAGGCCATAACTAGTAAGGATCAGCAGTCTCCAGAGTTTCATTGCACAATGCATGGTATCGGAGCTCAAAATGGGGTCAACCACATCTAGAATTTGTATCTTAGTCCTGAATTGTCTCTGCTTCCATCTTTTATTTGCATATTTTCCTTAATAATGACTTATTATTGATATTTATAATGCTACTAATAAGAAATTATCAAAATAGACAGGATTGAAATTAAAGTAGTGCTAATAAAGAGTCATCCAGAATCCTTCACAAACACTCCCAAACTTCTGTAGCATCTTCTTTACTTAGAATATTCAATTAAAAAAAAAAGAATATTCAATGAGCCCACATAATAGCCAGTCCAACTTATATAGCAGTGGTTCTCAAACTACGGCCCGTGGGCCACATATTGTATTTGTTCCCATTTTGTTTCTTCACATCAAAATAAGATGTATGCAGTGTGCATAGGAATTTGTTCGTAATTTTTGTTTTTACTATAGTCTGGCCCTCCAATGGTCTGAGGGACAGTGAACTGGGCCCCTGTTTTAACAGTTTGAGAACCCCTGTTCTATAGAGTACATGTGATATGTGTTCTGTGATTTTTGCTCCCCTTGCTTGTTCCAGCTTAAATGCCATTTTTGAATAAACATAGCAGCTTTGATCTAGCTTCTCTTTGAACATTTTACTGTCTGATCTCATGCATGCCAGTGTTACCCTGATCATTTATTTTAAGTCTACAAATATATTTATGCAATTCACCTTCAGTCCCCAAGTGCTCAGGATTAAACTACAAAACAAAACAGACAAAAAGAAAAACAAGCAAATAACTTACCTTGTTAAGCAAGTAATTCAATCAGGTTTTAACTTACTCCTCCAATTTCTTGCAGACAGAATTCCTTTAGTGGACATCTCTTTAAAGAATGGCAGAGGGTGTTTCCTTATTCTGCCTGATTCCTGTATACTCATATGTTTCTTTTATTCTTTTTCCTTTTTTACACCTCCATTTATCATTCCATATGCTCAAACTGCCAATTTGTTTCTCTATCCAAATTTCAATTATTAGTATTTTTATTGTGTTAATGTTGTTTTAGTCAAACCTGGCACTGCTCAGGGATCACTCCTGATTGCACTCAAGAATTAACCCTGGTCAACTAGGGACTCATATAGGATAGTGGGGATTGAATGTAGTTTGGATGCATACATGGTAAGCATCCTACCTACTGTTCTGTTCTGTTGCTCCAGCACTCTTCATCTTTTTCAATATTATTTAATAACTGATTTAGTCACTATCTGGTGACCATATAATCTATTAGGAGTTTATATTTCAATATTGAATAAAAATAGTTCTTACCAAGATAATGATTTGAAATATATATATATATATATATATATATATATATATATATATATATATATATGAAACAATCTCACATATATAATTAAAATAAATACATACATTCTTATGAAGAAAAAAACATTCTGTGACAGTACTTACAAGAAAATGTAAATTAAATTGATGGGGAAGTAAATAAGGTTCTCTGAGAAAGTCATGCAGACGTTTAAAATAAGAGGCAGAAAATTTAAGCAAAATCAGTAGAGGTAAATATACTATACCAAGCAAAGAAAATTCATATGCAAAAGTTTGAGGTAGAAAATAATATATTTGAAAACAAAATAAAAGGTGTTAATTTGTATTGGTTTGCTGTTTTATTTTCTTTGATTAGTGATGGCTAGAAATAGCGCAAGCAAGGTAAGAACAATACTTAATTTTTTTTTGTAATAAAAGTAGAGGTTCAAAAAAATAAGAGTAGAGGTTGAAATGCATTTTGAAATCCAATGAGAATGTTTCTACCTATTCAAGTATCAATTAAAACATTTTAGATAAGTCAGGAAGGTAAAGATATTGAGGATACTGGTCGCAAATAAAAAAGACAAGAGGGTCAGAGTGAAATTCAACTACTGAATTTATAGAATAGTTAGGCTAGTTCCCTTCTCTGGTGGGAGGACATGGAGTTAAACTTGGAATGGGGAGTAGAAAGTAGGAAAGTGTATAAAATTATGAGATCAGTAAAGGAAAATACAGATAAGATGATTAAGTGAAAGAAATCTATAGTTGTTCCCTGTGCAGCAAGTATATCTATTCACTGAAGCAAATGTTTATTACCTAGATAAAGGTTTAAATAGATACCTTCTTAAATTTTCCCTTGATTTTGGTAACATTATTCATAATTTATTACAGATATATCCGTGTCTTACAATTCTGAAGATTTGTATTTTAACCTTCATTGTTTTACTAAAATCTAATGTTATAATTCATAGGAAACAAATACCCCAGATACTGGATATGTATACAATTTAAGGATTTATTTGAGCCAACCTTTTTTTTTTAATAAAAGAATGGATGTGGTTAGAAGGCTGCACTAGTGAAAGGGAGTGTTCTTTTATTTTTTATAACTGAAACCCAACTACAAATATGTTTGTAATCATGGTACTTATATAAAGACATTATAAAAAAGAATGGATGTTCTAAATATTATAATAGTCTATTTAGTTGTAAATATTTAGAAAACTATTTAGAAGCTCTATCACTGCTCCTTTTCCCATTCTTCTGTCAGATAATTTGTTCTGTTTTTTTTTTTTTTTTAATGTCCTACCTGTTTGTGGCAGTGGATTTATTTTAAGCTGAAGTTTCTCTATAGTATTTAACTCTGACATTACTCTATGAAACAAAACTGATAGAACCAAATAAATCAAATATTTTATGTCTATATCAGTTCAGCAGATAGAGTAAAATATAAGTGTATGTATTAGAAGTCTGATGAGGAAAGAACTAATGAATGTAATTAGACAGTAAATGTTTGCCCCAAAATGAGTGTTTATAACTTTATTAATTTCATTTCAAAGGTACATTAGTATAATTTTTTAACTTTAGTGCAATCTAAATGAAATTTTCTGTTATCTCCTTTGTCAATCACAAACCTGTTTAACAGCTCTTAAATAAAACATCTGAAGTAATCTAATGCATAATAGAAGTAGAAAGATTGCATAGTTCTACATATTCTCATAACCTAGGATTAGTCTACTTTGTAACCTGAGTATGTTTATTTATATTAAAATATAAAATCTAAAGGGACATAGAGATTGAACATTGATTGGGGGCCACTTCTCATGCCACAAAGGAGTAACTTATGACTCTTACTTGGAAATTACTCCTGTGATTATATGTATATAATATATATAAACATGTAAAATTAAATATAATATAAATATACATAAACATGCATTTCTGAATGCATTACATGTTTTTCTCATATATAGTAGTTTTTTTATCTGAAGCATAACATGTTATCTTCTTGAGGCTGCAGCGGTGGCACAGCAGCAGGGCATATGCCTTGCATGCAGCTGACCTAGCACAGAACGTGGTTCAGTTCCCCGGCATCTCATATGGTCCCCCAAGCCAGGAGCAATTTCTGAGCACAGAGCCATTAATAACCCCTGAGTGTCTACAGGTGTGGCCCAAAAACCAAAAAAAAAAAAAAAATGGTATCTTCTTTTTTTGTTTCGGTTTTTGGGTCACACCCTCAGTGCTTAGGGGTTACTCCTGGCTCTACGTTCAGAAATCACTCCTGGCAGGCTCGAAGGACCATATAGAATAACGGGATTTGAACCACTGTCCTTCTGCATGCAAGGCAAGCACACTACTCCCATGCTATCTCTCCAGCACAAAGGGTATCTTCTTAATATATTTTGTAGTACCATATAATAAATATATTTACATGAGATCAAATATTGAATATAATTCTTGTCATAGAAGTGTACTTGCTTAAACACAGAGTGAACACATGTTCTAAGATACTCTGATAACTTTCTTTTTTTAAAAAATTTTTTGCACATCAATAACTTTCTTAAGGATCTGGGAGATGAGAGATAAATATCTTTAGTACCAGAATTTCAGTTGCATAATATCTTAAATTATGTTGAATAAACCTGTTTGAATAAAGGAAAGTGTATTTTGAAATGTAATGCTTTAGGAATTGAAATGTTATTTTAACAAGCCCATGTAGACATTTAGTTGCTAGTGTGTAGTATTTTTAAATCTGACTCAGATCCATTTGAACATGAGAATTCATATTAATTACTGCTAAAGTGTACTTCTTTGGGAAACATGTTAATATTTCCTACTAGCCTTGGACACAAATATAAAACAAGTTTTTCATTATCAGCTTTGCAAAAACTTGATCTTTGGTTCTATCAATCCCAGTCCCTCAAAGTCCTTTGAATTTTAAGACCAACTTTCCTGATAACTTCAGAAGATAGAGGCCAGAGAGCTAGTACAGAATACAGGAAACTTGCCTTGGGCAAAGTTGTCCCAGTTTAATCCCTGGCACATCATATGGTCATCATTTCCACAAGTGATTCCTGATAGGAGAGTCAAAAGTACACCCTGAGCACCACAGATATATCTTAAAACCAAGTAATGTAAAACAAAACAAAAGATGTTTTTATGTTATATTGTGCTCTTTTTACTTTAGTTACTGGGAAGAAATACTAACAAAGAAAAGCAAATTTACCCAAATTCATATTATTTTAAAATTTAAATTTCAATATGCTATAAAACAGGAGAACAAAGGTCATTAAAATAAGAATTGATAAGCTATTTGTTGCATTTTGTTTGCTTTGTTTTATGCCATACTGAGGCATACTCAGGGCTTATCCTGGCTCTGTGCCATTGCTCAGTGACATTGCTGCCAATGTTCAGGATCAAATGCAATTCTTGAGATCAAACCCCAGTCAAGGATGTGCATGACAAAGACCTTATCCACTGGTCTATCTTTCTGGCCAGAGTTGCTTCGTTTTTAAACAGAGGGAGATACAAGCAAATCTCAATAACAACCAGAACTGCTTTTAGATATTGAATCTTCTTTGGTGGAATCCAGTTATTCATATGAATAATATGTTTGTGATTATATAAAATCTGAGTTTTCCATGATGCTAATAGTGATATCTCCTTAGAAACTTATATTTCTAAAACTTCCCAACACTAACCTTTAGTTTATACATGACTTAATCACGGAATTAAAATATTTAAGGAAAAAAATTCAAACATAGAATCTTAAATTAAAATATTCCTGAAAGTATTGGCTGTAAAGTATATCTAGAAGGAAAATAAAATACTCTTTTAGTCAATATTAAATTCCACACAAAGGGGCCGTTGAGGTAAGGTGTTTGCCTTGCGAGCGCTAGCCAAGGAAGGACCACGGTTGAATCCCCATATGTCCCATATGGTCCCCCAAGCCAGGGGCAATTTCTGAGCACTTAGCCAGGAGTAACCCGTGAGCATCAAATGGGTGTGGCTCGAAAAAACAAAAATAAAATAAAATAAAAATAAATTCCACTCAAAGAAAAGTAGGAATCTTCAGATAGCTATTTTTTATTTTAAATGTTTGGTTTAGCTATATATACTAAAAATGTAATTGATAGGTGATTAGCAATGATAATATAAATAGACACAAAACTATAAACATCAAATTTATTACACCTAAAATTAACCTACATTTTATAAAATACTATAGATTATTACTTGAAATAAATTCTTTTGTAGTTATCAAGTAACCATAATAAAATTTGTTAAATTTATTATATTTTCTATTTTTCTATTCTAGCATTTGGGAAGATTTTTACCTCTATCTGTTCAACAAATAGTTTATTTTGAATTCAGATATGCATCGATAGAACTGACCTCTCAAATATAACTACTCTATGTACTATTTTTCGATTACCTTATGATATTTTAGTTGCCTTATGATAATTCATGTATGAAATGACATTCAATCTTTAAATATAATTCTTAGTCAAACATAATTATTGACTAATTTGCATGTAACTCACCCAGTGTGCAAGATGATGATACTTGTTATTATGCTGTATTTCTTATGAGAAACATATTTTTAAAAATATGTTATTTTCAATAGAAAACTTGACCTATTCACCTTAGTCAGTTTTCTGAGGATTTAATGAGACAAAGTAAGCACCTGTGGCTAACTCACCATAGCTATCAAAAGCTCATTGTATTCTTTTGTTTTTTAAGACTAGTATTTTAATTTACAAAGTGGCTTGCATTCATTTTTTAATTTGCATTTTAATTTGTATTCATTTTTTAGAAGTGAGAAGCAAATCAACAACTTCAAGTTCCATTGATGTGATTGACAATACAGCAATATCCTGTTTTTATTTAGTGACCATCTGTTTTTAGATTAAGAATCATAATAATCGCATCTTCATAACATTTGTTTAATATACGCAAATTGTCTTTAAGTTTTATTTGGGAATTGATATGCTCCACCTCTCTTTCAAGGTGAAAGTAAATGATGTGAGACATATGAGAAGTCAGAGAAGAATCAAGAGACTGTTGCCAATATGGAAAATAATAGATAAGACTGGGGACCTTTATCATTTACAAAGTCAGAGAGAAGAAAGTTACTTCATACAAGACAAATGAAGATCAAGAAAGACATTTTCTTTTCTTTTTTTTTAATAAAATCTCTTTCCCTCTGACTTATTTCACTCAGCATAATTGGTTCCATATACATCCATGTATAGGAAAATTCATGATTCATCTTTCCTTATGGCTGCATAATATTCCATTGTGTATATGTACCAATGTTTCTTTAGCCATTTCTCTGTTGAAGGACATCTTGGTTGTTTCCAGAGTCTGGCTATTGTAAATAGTGCTGCAATGAATATAGGTGTGAGGAAGTCTTTTCTTTGTTTCTCTTTCTTTTTTCTTTCTTTCTTTTGTTCTTTCTCTCGTTCTTTCGCTTTCTCTTTTTTCTTTCTCGTTCTTTCTTTCTCTTTCTTTTTTCCTTCCTTCCTTCCTTCCTTTATCCCTTCCTTCCTCCCTCCCTCCCTTTTTCCTCTTTCTTTCTCTTTCTTCTTTCTTTCTTTTTCTTTTTCTTTCTTTCTTTCTTTCTTTCTTTTTCTTTCTTTCTTTCTTTCTTCCTTCCTTTTTCCTTTCCTTTCCTTTTCTTTCTGTTCCTTTCCTTTTCCTTTCATTTTTCCTTTCCTTTCCTTTTTTCATTTCCTTTCCTTTTTCCTTTCCTTTCCTTTTTCCTTTCTTTTCCTTCCCTTTCCTTTTTCCTTCCCTTCCCTTTTTCCTTTCCTTTCCTTTTTCCTTCCCTTCCCTTTCTCCTTCCCTTCCTTCCCTTCCCTTCCCTTCCTTCCCTTCCCTTCCCTTTTTCCTTCCCTTCCCTTCCCTTCCCTTTTTCCTTCCCTTCCCTTCCCTTCCCTTCCCTTCCCTTCCCTTCCCTTCCCTTCCCTTCCCTTCCCTTTCCCTTCCTTTCCCTTCCCTTTCCCTTCCTTTCCTTTCCTGCATCAATTGTGCTTAGGTCATATGCCTGACTATCTTCAAGTATCCTGGGATGTGCTTGGAACTGTATGAGATATTGAAGTTTGAAGCTGCAAGAAAGGCTACTGCTTTAAGTGATGTACTTTCTCCCACCCAAGTGGATGGTTTGGGGGTCACACCCAGCAACGTTCAGGGATTACTCCTGGCTCTATGCTCAGAAATCGCTCCTGGCAGGCTCAGGGACCATATGGGATGCCGGGATTCAAACCACCATCCTTCTGCATCTAAGGCAAACACTCTACCTCCATGCTATCTCTACAGTCCCCCAAGTTAGCATTTTTAATATAAAAGAGAAGGGCTAAATATATATTTGGATAATAGCACATAATCGTATTTCCTAAGTTTATGTAACTCTTTTTCCTTAAAGCCAAGATCACTGAGTCTTTCTATTTTGACTCAAATAATCCTGATATATCTGCTCTTTCTTTAGGTTACATTTGTCAATTCTGGAGAATGATACACTTAGCCCTACTTGGGATATGTACTTGCTTTTTTTCACTCTGGAGGAAACTGTGTTCTCTTTCGCTATTTTCCATCACATTTCTTAAATTCATTTTAATAAAAACTCTCTTGCTTCATTTAAAAATTCAGATTACTGAACACTTAAATTTTCTAATACCCACATTTCTCTCATAAACAAAAATTGTTTCAATAGAATATTTGTAATGTTCATTATTATCCTCTAATCTTTAGAAAACATGGCATTTGGAGAAAGTTATTTTTAGATTTTGTTTGTTTGTTTCCTTGTTTTGGAATTCTTACTCAGTCAGTGGTTACTCCTGGCTTTTCATGCAGGAATTACCCCTGGTAATGATGGGGGGCCATATTGAATGCTGAGGATTAAACCAGATTATCCATGTGCAAGTCAAATGCCTTAACACAGTGCAATTGCCTTAGCTCCAAGAGAAAGTTACTTATTAACTACAGAAAAATCATTTTATTAGTTGTGATTAAGTTCTATTTGCAAGTTATTTTTATAGTTTAATGAATAAAACAAGGGATCTCTGCATTATTTTTGGTATTTAAACCTATAATTATCTTAAAATGATTTTTAATTTTAAAAGATAGATCAATCAATTCCAAATATGCCACACTGCAGAAATATCAATTTCATTTTTCTATTATAATCAACATCACATATGTGCATATATAGCAGTTGTTTATATAGTTGTCATCACCATGAACAATTTTACATTGTATTTACTTTGTTTTATATTAATCAATAACCTCTCTCCCTCTTATATAGTGTTCATAATTATTATTATCGATGACCACACAGTGAAGTTGATAGACCATGATTACCTTTTGAAGGAAATCAAAATATCTACCTTTCATGAACAGGAAAAGAATTCTAGTTATAAATGAAAATAAAGGGTACAAATAAAAAACATTAAAGACCTAATGCTTTTTATAATCAGAAGGAAAAAAAATAAAATGTGACTGTCTGAGATGTGTAACATCTTATAATTTTACATTTTAACAATGTTTGATCTAAAATGCTAGTCATTACTTATTTTCAAATTTAAAAGAACTAAAAAATGTTCTTGAGCACATGGTACTCATTTATATTATGGTATTCAATGTACTTAAGCACTTTACTATGCTTGCATTTATTTAAATCTGCCATATAAAAAGATTGAATAAAATAATTTGTTGTTTTTTAATTCACATTTTCACAACTAACATACTAAAATTAATACTTCTTGGTTGTCTATCACTAATAATCATGTGACACATTTATAAAAGTACCATTTTCTAGGACCAGAGAGATAGTACAGTATGTGGGCACTAGCCTTACATGATGCTGACTTGTGTTCAATTTCAATACACAGCCTATAAGGTCTCCTGAGCCCACCAGGAGTGATCCTTAAGCACAGAGCAAGGAATAAGCCCTACTACAACCAGTCTGACATCCAAACCAAAATAATTAATTTAATACATTTGTTTTTGCTATTTGTCACAGCAAGAGAAATTGTTTTATCCTGCATATATCATATTTGATGAGATAGAGGAATAACCAAAAGATAGAAATAAAATGGCATTTGTAATAATTAAGTACAATACTTGGTAATTATTTGCGATGTGTTATATTAAAGTATTAATAAGAAGTGAAACTGTGCTTAAGATATTCAGAAATATGTTCTATAAATTTACAACTTTCCTCTAAAACTATATCTTTTATTTTAAAGTTTATTGCCCAATGATATAGGATTAAAAATGCTAAACTTTCATCTTCAACATGACATATTGTATTTTGAAAACCACTTAAAGTGACCCTGAGCACAGAATCAGGAGTAAACCTGAGAAATCCAGAAGATATTCCAAATTTTCCAAATTCCAAATTCCAAATTCCTCTCCCTAAAAGATTTACTTTTAAAAGTGTCAATATGTCATGAAACTTAAAGAATTCAATATTTGTTTAATGGATTGATTACATTTTGTACCACTAAAAAATGTTACATCTCTAACAAATATTTTAAATAGCTAACTTGAAATTTAAACAACGGCAATAAACCTTACATAAATGTTTAATAAATAAATAATATAAATAAAATATATTTAAATAATTTATTATATAACATACAAAAATATTTAATATATTTAAATAAATTGGATAATATAAATAAATAATTGCTAAATAAATGCTTACATACAATGGGAGTAATAAAATGACTCAAATTCAGTTTATTTTCATTTGTGACATTGTTAAGACATATGTATCACTTGGAAACAGAAAATAAATGTGAACAAAACTAAATTTCAAATTTTTACAAATTTTTGCTTCTAATAAAACACACTTGAATGGGCCTCATTTTTTGAATCCAGGGCCAACTGTAATCTGGAGTCTGACAAATCACTTTCCTTGATGAGTATTATGTGTATTAAAGGAGAAGTTATTGGAATATTTATATATAGTGGATTATATTTATACATGTAAACAATATACAGTCAGAAAGCATTGTTTATAGCTCATAACAAACTTTTTAATAAAGGTATTTTATTACAGAGATTTGTATTATCGATACATAAGAATAATAAAAAAAGGAATCAATTTATAGTTGGTTGTATACATAAATCATTTATGGACTAGACACAGTGAAACTGTAGAAAGATTATTCAATACCTAGCCTTCAGAACTGTTCTTTTCTTTCTGGCCTAAGGCCTCTGTGACTTCCAGTTTTCCCTGAATGTTTGGACAGGCCAAGAAGCATCTAAACTTAATCTTAAATATTTTTTTTTGTGTTGATTGTAGATGGAAGTACAGTGGAAACAGTTTATGCCACGTGTCTGTCATTGTTCATCTAGATGTAAATTGGAACAGAAATAATAAACCAGAACTCTGAAAAATCCTAATAACAATTAGCAAAACCAAACAATTCAAGCTGAATACAGGTTATTGCAAATTAAAGTAAGACCATTTATACTAGTATATTAAATATACCACTATAAAAGAGTCTCTCTCTTTTAAGAGTTTTTCAGAAACTATCTTCGGATTTTTTTTATATAATTGGGAATTTCTGTTCATTTAGATAAAAAAAATGTTTGATGTAATATATAAATTGAATGCATTCTCATTAATATATATATAACTTGAAAAAATAAGTATTTACATAGATTTAATGCCAATACAGAACATATGCTACTCTTACTAACAAAGTTTCTCTATGCCATTCAATGGGGTAAAATTCCGTTACTGCAAATATAGAAGTTTGCTTTTTTCAAACTACTTAAAAATAAGAGGACTCAGATGGTCATTCAGTAAATATCAAATGAAAACATATCAAATTATCATAGGTGGCATTAGAAAAGGATGAGGACAATACTACTGGCAAAAACACACCAAGTTCTGTGACTTCTACTTTGAAGAAAAGGTAATTTTTTTTTTGTTTCTGATTCTGTCTTTTTCTTTTTTAGCTTTGAATGGACAGGTTAGCAAATTTTTAATGTCCTGGTACCTTTAGCTAAACGTAAGGTTTCTGAATCCTCCTTGAGGTAAGCTACTACTGTATGGGACAGAACATGTTTTGCCAGCATTGCCCATTTGTTGAACCCTGATCTGATATCATTGACATAATATTTTAGTCTGATAATTGAAGGGATAACCAGAATGTCCAAATCGTATCAGGCTATTTCAAGGTAGAGATAAGTGAATATCCTTTTGAAGCAAAATGTAAACAGCCATTATTGTCACATGAAAGTCGATTATCTCACATATTCTGGTCAGTTTCCAAAGAATGATTTGACAGATTAAAGCCTACTACTAGATAAATGAGACTGCATTACCCAGCTTTGACAGTAAGTAGCTATATGGGGTTTGAGATCACTATAGTATTTTTTCATTTCCGGACAATCTGAAAAACTAAATTAATGGAGGGGCCAGAGAGATAGCATGGAGTTAAGGCGTTTGTCTTGCATACAGAAGGATGAGGGTTCAAATCCCGGAATCCCATATGGTCTCCGAGGCTGCTTGGAGTGATTTCTCAGCGTAGAGACGGGAATAATCCCTGAGCGCTGCTGCTTGTGACTCAAAAACAAAAACAAATAAATAAAGTAGGGGATAGGATAGGGGTGCTGTCCTAATACTTTCAGTAGTTAGACTAGTTTTTAGTTATTGCCAAATTGCATTTGACTTATCCTACTTGGATAAAAGTATCAGGACCTTACAGAGTTTTCTACTTAACTTTCCTGAAGAAAGAACCAATGTGAATTTTTTTCTCAAATTTCCTAGTATATTCAAAAGACTAGGAGTGAGCACTTATGGTTCTATGATGACCACCTTCATATAGGTGTGTGAGTGAAAAACTTCTGAAAAACTTAGGAATATCACCTCATTAAGTGGGTCCAGAATTCACAAGAAATTCACAACTTTAAAACATGAACAAGAGGTTATGACTTTTATTAGGTGTCTATACTTAGAATCCTTTGACTATAAATGCTAACAAGTTACTTTGATACTTTATTAGCGAATTTGACCCTAGTGAAATTACACTCTATTAACCATCTTCACAATAAAATGCATTCTTTGACCATGCCAACTTTTGTACAAGTACAGTTTTCCAGAATCTTGAAAGTTTAGAACAGGTAGCTGACTTTCCCAGTATGGTGCCTAATATTCCCTATGGCTAAATGACTGTCTTTCTTTATTATCTTCCAGAAAAGATAATGTTCCATGGATGAGAATATCAATGAAATTTTTAGAGTTCATAACCATTAACTGGACTTAATGATTGTTCCTCCGATTGATTTTCTGGTCTCATAACAGAGCTATCAAACAGTCCCACTTCAGTCAGCCTGTTTTCTTTCCTCTGATTAACTGCTAAGTCAGATTTGTCTGATTTACTTCACCTTTTACTTTTCTTGGACCTCACTAGTTTTCTGATCTCCAGTAGTGATGCTGTAAGAGTTTCTATGATACTTTTGCATTCTTGTAAGTATATTAAATATTCTGAAAGAATATTACTAAATTATTGAGGCTATTTATCAAGTTTTATATTCTCAATTCCTTCAATTAAACATCATCAAAGTTCAATCCCAGGGTTATTCTTTCAAAATCTTTCAGGACATGCTAACTAACTTTATTCATTATAGATTTATTCTTTCTCATGAGGTACAGAATTCCATAGGATGGGGATTGACTCTACTATCTATTTAACAGACAGGAACAGATGAAGAGTAAATAACCCCTGAGAGCAGCACCTGTTGCCTTATTGAAAAGACTCAGAGAATTTTTACAATATGTGATAAGTGATTATTCTTATTATATATACGTGAACTGTATCTATGAATTCTCTTGCTTCTGTTCAACTTTATCAATACATTTATTAAGCTATATTTCTAGGATTTCTTAGCTTTGAGTATTCACACATTATTAAGTCTCTGCATCTCTAAATATTATATTATATTCTCTACAAGTCATCAACTATTTATTGCCATCATTGAGATTTTTATTGTTTCTTTTCAGGATATTAATGTAACTTATATACGTTGTCTGCATAGATGCACTAATCAGTTGAGAATTTAATATAATTTGGTATAAACTTGCTTATATTAAACAAGAGCTCACTTGTATGGGATTTTTTTAGGCTTATTAAATGTATGTCTTCTTGTTAAAAAGCATTGATATGTAATAACACAATTACTTCTGAAATAATTATATAAGAAAAATACAGTTGCTTAATGGATAAACACAAGTATTTGATTTCCTCTTACTATGAGATCTATTTTATTTTAAAATAGTAGAAACAAAATTATTATAAGGATAGCTTAGGGGCCGGCGAGGTGGTGCTAGAGGTAAGGCATCTGCCTTGCAAGCACTAGCAAGGAAGGACCACGGTTTGATCCTCCGGTGTCCCATACGGTCACCCCAAGCCAGGGGCAATTTCTGAGCGCTAAGCCAGGAGTAACCCCTGAGCATCAAAAGGGTGTGGCCTGAAAAGCAAACAAAAAAAAGCATATTTTAATACTATGACTAGAATTTTAGTGAAATAAATAATATAAACATATATGTATTAAAAATGTTTTTCTTTAATTATCCATTATAATGATTCATTTTATAGAAAAGAAATTAAAATTATATTTAATGTGAATATACTCTGAATCTGTAAAAATTCTCAAAATTCTTTAAAAATAATAAATATAATTTGAAAATTTCAGTAATATATATTTAGGAATATGTTTCTCATAGAATTACAACTATATTCTCGGCATTTCTCTCCAATTAAGTTTCAAACTCTATAATACAAATTTTTATTCCAAAGGATTGTTTTTTGTGGTCTGTCCTTCTAGCCCTCATCTCTATTGTTTTTGCTTTTTTATTTGATTGCTGCTTGCTGTTTTTGGTATTATTAATTTATTATACATAAGAATATTAATATTAATTATCAGTGATTATAGGTGTTATTTCTGGCTTTGTACTCTTTGAGAATTCAGGGATCATAGGGAATGCTGAGGATAAAACCCGAGTTGTCCATGTGCAAGTCAAGTGTCTTTCTTGCTTTACTATTTTTCTGCCCTCTATATAGTTTTTTTATAACTTTAAAACAAAATTAAATTTACCTGAAAAAAATTAAAATAGCATATTAATAGTCACTTAAATTAAGTATTAAAATAATAGGAATAATACTTTTTATAAAGCCAGTTGCATAAATATAATGATTCTCTTTTGCTTACATATAAACATGTAGATTAATGAATGACAATATTGAAATCAATACTATTTCTATAATTACTAATTGTATCTAGGCAGTAAAGATGGCATTTAGAATCATTGGGAGAAATATCACATTACCTTGACACCCATATAAGCCACCAATGCCTCATACTAGGATGTGAAGTGATATAGATTGCAGAGCCAGTCTCAACAGCTATTATGACTATTTAATAGCTAATATGTTTATGTGAGTAAATGCAATGCCATTATCCTGGAAATAAACTTTCTGATTGAAAATAAATTAACAATGTATCTATAAATTGGAACTTAAAAATTTTAAATGGATGTTATCTTTGTTTTGTTTTTAAATTTTAGTTTATCCTCTAAATAAGTGTTCTATTATTTTTCATTGAACCTTGGGACATGCATTACTTTGTTTCACCTCAAAATTTTGCATTTTTCTATAAAATTAAGAAGAAAATAAAAGAGAAGGGGGGCCAGGAGCCAAGTGGTCTCAGATGCATTAATGGAGATAGAAAAGAATCAAAAAAACTAAGCTCCAAACAAAAATCAACAATAGAATCAATAGATCTAAACTATACCAATATAAATTTTTATTTATTATTTATTATTTTTAATTTTTATTGTGACCAAAGTGGATTACAAATCTTTCACAGTAATTTTTTAGGTGTAAATTTAAAATGGGCCTGTTATACTGTCAGGACAGGGGGCTAAGGGAGGAAGTATATTATGCATGCTGGGAACATTGTTGGAGGGTGATCAACACTTGTGTTGGAAAAGGCAACTAAGAAGGACTTTGGAAATCACAGTAGTTTCAACAAATAAAAAATGACGGGGCCCGGGAGATAGCATGGAGGTAAGGTGTTTGCCTTTCATGCAAAAGGTCATCGGTTCGAATCCCGATGCCCTATATGGTCCCCTGTGCCTGCCAGGAGCAATTTCTGAGCATGGAGCCAGGAGTAACCCCTGAGCACTGCCGGGTGTGACCCAAAAACCACACACACACAAAAAAAATGGCAGCTCCTTGACACACACACAAAAAATGGCAGTTCCTTGAAAATGGGGAAAATTTAGTCATTGCATATCACTAAGGTTGGGAACTAGAGATCATGCTAAAAGTCCGGACAGGATTGTTTGTAGAACTATCAAAAGATATTCTTTGGCTGGAGAAATAGCATGAAGGTACGTTTGTCTTGCATGCACAAGGATGGTGGTTCAAATCCTGGCATCCCATATGGTTCCCCGAGCCTCCCAGGAGCAATTTCTGAGCCTAGAGCCAGTAATAACCCCTGAGTGCTGTCGGTTGTGACCCAAACACCAAAAAAAAAAAAAAAAAAAAAGATATCATTAATTTCTGGAAGAGTCCTGGGGTCAGATGGTGTATAAGCAGTTAAATCATAGACATCCTAGTGGGATAAGGAAAGAATATTGTAGTTTGTTTCAAGTATGAATGGCGTCCAGTGGGAGATTTTAAAGGGGAAATGACTCATGTGCTTCCATATGCTATATTTTTTCCAGCTGTCACAGAGAGAATAGAGATGCCTCCTTCTTCCTAGACAACAGATTGGGAGGAACAGCACCAAAACATGTCTACAATTACTTTTTGAGTGGTGAGTGCTTTTTTTCCTTTGAAATTTTTTAAAAATTACTTAATTTAACCACCGCTGTTAAAAGGTTGCTTATAATAATTAGTTTTCCACAGTTACAATGCTTTGTGATTGAGTTTCAGTCGTGCAATGTACACCACTATTCATCAGTGCACATTTCCCACCACCCATGTCCCCAGTTTCCTTCCTGCCTTCCCCCTTGAGTGCCTATATGGCTGATACTTTTCTTCTCCTTCTTTCTCTCTTTCACTCTCTTTCTCTCCTCCTTTTAAAAACTAGTTTGCAGAATTGTTACTGAAAGGTATCAGAGTATCTTGCCTATCACATTGTCTGAGATCATTCTTGTTTGTCTTTCTCCTTCTTACTAACTTCACTCAGCATGCCACTCACACTCCAGATTAATCCATGAAGTGGCAAGGAGTACTGTTTTAAGTACCGTAGTAGTCCAAGTGTGTGCATGTGTTGTTTTAGTTTATCACAATTAGATTCAATATTTCCTCTTTCTCTCTTTTTCTCTTTCTCTTTCTTCTTTCCTTTCTTTCTTTCTCTTTTTTCTTCCTTTCTTTTTTCTTTTTCTTTGTTTTTCTTCTTTCTTTTTTCCTTTATTTTTCTTTCTTTCTAATGTTCTTTCACTATTTTCTTTCTTCTTTGTTCTTTCTTGTTTCTTTCTTCCATTCTTTTTCTTTTCTTTCTTTCTCTTTCTCTAACTTTCTCTCTACTTTCTTTCCTTAATCTACTTTCCTTTCTTTCTCTTTTTCTTTCTTTTGTTCTTTTCTTTCTTTCTCTTACTCTCTTTTTCTTTCACTTTTTGTTCTTTCTTTCTTTCTCTATTTTCTTTTTTCTTTCTTCCTTTCCTTCAAATTTATATTTTGTTATAAATTTTTAAAATAATAATACATTTGTTAAAGCACCGTAACTGCAAACATATATAGTTATGGTTCAGTCATAAAAAAGAACACATATTTTTACCAGTGTAACATTCCTACCACTAATGCACCCCATCTCCCTCATCACAGACCTCCTGCCTATATATTAAAGACAAGCATTCTATTTCTATCACTAATTAACATTGTAATGGTAATTGTTGGTATAGTTATTTCTCTAACTGCACTCACCATTCTTTGCGGTAAGCTTCATAATGTGGTCTGTCCTTCTAGCCCTCATCTCTATTGTCTCTGGGTATTATTACCAGATTATTTTTATTTTTATTAAATCTCACAGATAAATGAGATTATTCTGTGCCTATCTCTTTCCCTCTGATTCATATAACTCAGCATAAGAGTTCCCATGTTCATAAATGTATAGGAAAATTTCATGACTTCACTTTTCCTGATAGCTGCATAGTATTCTACTATGTATATGTACGATCACTTCTTTAGTCACCCATCTGGTTGTTGGACATCTGGATTGTTTTCAGATACTGCCTATTGTAAAAAATGCTACTATGAATACAGAAGTACAAAGGGCATTTTTGTATTGTGTTTTTGTGTTCCTAGGTTATATGCCTAGGAGTGGTATTTCGGGAATATCAGTTTTTTAAGGAATCTACATGTTGTTTTCCATAATGACTGGAAAAGACAGTATCCCACCAGAAGTGATTGAGAGTTCCTTTCTACTGACATTCTCACTAGCACTGATTATTCTTGTTTTATTTTATTTTGTGCTGCATACCAGACTCTGTGGCGTAAGATGATACATAATTTTTTTACTGATTTGCATCTCCATGATAATTAGTTATGTTGAGCATTTTAAATGTGCCTTTTGGTCATTTGGTTTTATTCTTTAAGAAAGTGTCTGTTCCAGAGATGCTCCCAAAAAAGAAAATTACAGACCAATATTCCTGATTAACCCAGATGCAAAGATCCTCAACAAAATCCTGGCAAATAGGATCCAATGGCTCATCAAGAAGGTCATTCACTATGATCAAGTAGGTTCATCTCAGGAATGCAAGGATGGTTTAAAATCCATAAATCTATCAACATAATACACAACATCAACAACAAGAAAAATGAAATTCCCATGATCATATCAATAAATGCAGAGAAAGCATTTGATAAGGTTCAACACACATACTTGATAAAAAAAACTCTCAGCAAGATGGGAATGAAAGGAATCTTTCTCAATATAGTTAAGGCCATATACCACAGCCCAATGACAAATATTGTCCTCAATGGAGAAAAACTAAAAGCCTTTCCTCTAAACTCTGGTACAAGATAAGGCTGTCCTCTCTTACCACTTCAGCATAGTACTGGAAGTACCTGTTATAGCTATTAGGCAAGAAAAAGATATCAAGGGAATTTAGACAGAAAAAAAATTCAAGTTCACACTGTTTGCAGATGACATGATACTCTACTTAGAAAACCCTAAAAACTCTACCAAAAAGCTTCTAGAAATAATAGATTCATATAGCAATGTGGCAGGCTACAAAATTAACATACAAAAATCAATAGATTTTAAGGATATTTATTCATTATATATATTTGTTTTACAAAAACAAACTTTCAACAGTGCAACATTCCTATCACCAATACCCAAAGTGTCCCTACTCTGCACCGAACCCTGGTCTGTGCTCTAGACAGGCTTTCTATTTCCCTCATTCAGTCACATTTTGTTATGATGGTTCTCAGTGTAATTATTTCTCTAATTGTACCCATCACTCTCTGGTGAGCTTCAAGTCATGAGCTGGACCCTCCAGTTCTCCTCTTTTTTGTCTCTGAGAATCATTGCACAAATGTCTTTTCTTTTTCTCAATACCCATAGATGAGTGAGACCATTCTGTGCCTATTTCTCTTCCTCTGACTTATTTCACTCAGGATAATATATTCCATATACAACCATGTATAGAAAAATTTCATGTCTTTTCTCTTCTGACAGATGCATAATATTCCATTGTGTGTGTGTATATATATATACATATATATATACATATATATACATATATATATATATATATATATATATATATAAGTATACACACACACACACCACTGTTTCTTTAGCCATTCATTGACTGGGGGGCATCTAGGCTGTTTCCAGAGTCTGGCTATTGTAAACGGCACTGCCATGCTGTATTGTATTTTTGTGTTCCTAGGGTATATCCATAGGAGTGGTATAGCTGAATTGTATGGAGCTCAATTTTCAGCTTTTGGAGGAATCTCCATATTGCTTTCCATAAAGTTTGGACTAGACAGCATTTCCATCAGCAGTGAATAAGAGTTCCTTTCTCTCACATCTCAGACAGCACTGCTTGTTCTCATTCTTTGTGATGTGCTTAAATATCTGTGGTGTGAGATGGTAATTCATAGTTGGTTTTTTTTTTTTTTGCATCTCTCTGATGATTGGTGATGTGGAGCATTTTATCATGTGCTTTTTAGCTATATGTATTTTTTTTGTCAAAGTATCGGTTCATTTCTTCTCTCCATTTTTTTTTTTTTTTTGGTTTTTAGTTCAAATCTGGCAACACTCAGGGATTACTCCTGGCTCCACACTCGGAAATTTCTCCTGGCAGACTCAAGGGAACATGTGGGATTACAGGATTCAAACCAATGACCCTCTGCATGCAATGCAAACACCTTACCTCCATGCTATCCCTCCAGCCCCTTCTCCCCACTTTTTGATGGGGTTAGATAATTATTTTCTTACAAAGTTCTGTTATTGATGACATCAATGATTTTTATACACCAATAATTATGGGAAAGAAATTGACATTAAGAAAACAAACCCAGGGGCCGGGCGGTGGCGCTGGAGGTAAGGTGCCTGACTTGCCTGCACTAACCTAGGACGGACCATGGTTTGATCCCCCGATTCTCCATATGGTCCCCCGTGCCTGTCAGGAGCGACTTCTGAGCGAATAGCCAAGAGTAACCCCTGAGCGTCACAGGGTGTGGCCCAAAAACCAAAAAAAAAAACATAGAAAACAAACCCATTCACATTAGTGCCACACAAACTCAAATATCTTGGAGTCAACTTGACCAAAGACGTGAAGGATCTATTTAAAAAAACTATAAAACACTGCTCCAAGAAATAAGAGAGGACATGTAGAAATGGAAACACATACTCTGCTTATGGATTGGGAGATTTATCATCATAAAAATGGCAATACTCACAAAGCATTGTACAGATTTAAATGCAATCCCTCTAAAGATACACATGACATTCTTCAAAGAAGTGGATCAAACACTTTTGAAATTCATTTGGAACAATAAACACCCTTGAATAGCTAAAGCAATCCTTGGGAAAAGAAATATGGAAGACATTACTTTCCACAATTTTAAACTGTATTATAAAGCAATAATGATCAAAACAGCACATTACTGGAATAAAGACAGAACCACAGATTAGTGGAATAGGCTTGAGTATTCATAGAATGCTCCCCAGGTATACAATCACTTAATCTTTGATAAAGGAGTAAGAAATCTGAAATGGAACAAGGAAAACCTTTTCACCAAGTGGTGTTGACACAAATGGTTAGCCACTTGCAAAAAAGTGAAATCAGACACCCAGCTAACACCATGTACAAAGGTAAAATCAAATGGATTAAAGTTCTTGATATCAGACCTGAAATCATAAGGCATATAGAACAACATTTAGGTAAAACACTCCATGGCATTGAGACCAAAGGCATTTTTAAGGAGGAAAAAGCACTCTCCAAATAAGTGGAAGCAGAGATAAACAAATGGGAATATATTAAGGTGAGAAGCTTCTGCACTCAAAGGAAATAGTGCCCAGGATAGAAGATCCACCCAGTGAGTGGGAGAAACTATTCACCCAATACCCATCAGATAAGGGGTTAATATACAAAATATACAAACACTGATATAACTCTACAATAAAAATCTAATCCCATCAAAAGTTGGGAGGAAGAAATGAACAGATACTTTGTCCAAAAAAAAAATGGCCAAAAGGCACATAAAAAATGCTCCACATCACTAATCATCAGGGAGATGCAAATCAAAACAACTATGAGATACCATCTCACACCACAGAGATCAGCTCATATCACAAGGAAGGAGAACAAGCAGTTCTGGCGGGGATGTGGAAAGAAAGGAACTCTTATCCACTGCTGGTGGGAATGCCGTCTTGTCCAACCTCTATGGAAAGCAATATGGAGATTCCTCCAAAAACTGGGAATGAGCTCCCATACGATTCATCTATACCACTCATAGGGATATACCCGAGAAACACAAAAATACATTACAAAAATTCCTTCCTCACTCCTATATTTATTGCAGCGCTATTTTCAATAGCCAGACTCTGGAAACAACAAGATGCCCTTTAACAGAAGAATGGCTAAAGAAACGGTGGTACATATACACAATGGAATATTATGCAGCCATCAGGATAGATGAAGTTATAAAATTTTTCTATACATGGATGCACATGGAATCTATTATCCTGAGTGAAATAAGTCAGAGGAAGAGAGATAGACACAGAATAGTCTCACTCATCTATGGATTTTAAGAAAAATAAAAGACATTTTTGTAATAATTCTCAGAGACAAAATAGAGGAGGGCTGGAAGGTCTAGCTCACAACATGAAACTCACCACAAACAGTGATGATTGCAGTTAGATAAATAACTTCATTGAGATCTATCATAACAATGTGAATGAAATAGGGAAGCAGATAGCTTGTCTAGAGTACAGGTGAAGGTAGCATGGGGAGGAGGGAAATTTGGGACACTGGTGATGGGAAAGTTGCACTGGTGAAAAGGGGTGTTCTTTTCATGACTGAAACTCAATTGCAATCATATTTGTAATCAAAGTGTTTAAATAAATATATTAATAAAACAAGAAAGTGTTCATTTTTTTCAGCATTTTGATGGGGTTATGTTTTATTTTCTTATTAATTTCTGTCAGTACCTTGTATATCTCAGAAATTAGACCTATATCGGATTTCATTCTTTGGGCTTCCTTTGCATCCTAGGCACTATTTTCTTTAAGGTTCAGAAGTTTCTCGGTTAAATATAGTTCCATTTGCTTATCTCTACTTCCACTTGTTTGGATTGCTGTGTTTCCACTTGAAAATGCCTTGAGTCTAAATGTCATGCAGTGTTTTACCTATGTGTTATTCTATATACATATTATATGGGTCTGACATCAACATTTTTATTCCATTTTGATTTGACATTGTGTATGGTTTTAGATGAAGTTCCAAGTTTGCTTATTTACATATGGCTGACCAGTTGTCCCAACACCATTTGTTGAAGAGGATTTTTTTCCTCCATTTTGCTTTTATTACCTCTTTATCATAGATAAATTGATTGTATGTCTGGGGACAGTCTCTGAATACTCAAGTATTTTACATTGATCCAAGTGTCTGTCTTATTTCCAATAATATGCGATTTTAATGACTATTGCTTTATAGTACAATTTAAATTTGGGAAAGTGATGCCGCCAATCTTATATTTTCCTACATGGGGCTGTTAAGGGTTGCTAAAGGCTCCTAAGGGTTGCTTGGCTATTTATGGGTGTTTATTGTTCCAAATGAATTTCAGAAGTGTTTGATAAATGTCTTTCATAAATGTCATGGGTAGAATTAGAACAACTGCATTAATTTTGCACAGTACTTTGGACAATATTGTCATTTTTTTTTTTTTTTTTTTGGTTTTTGGGTCAACCCAGTGACTATGTGTTCAGTAATCACTCCTGGCTTGGAGAACTATATGGAATGTGGAGATCAAACCTTGGTCCAGCCAAATGAACCACCACTCCAGCCCCAGTATTGTCATTTTAATTATGCTAATCCACCCAATCCATGAACAGGGAATTGGTCTCCATTTCTTTGTTTACTCTTTTTTTTCCCCAGAAGCAGTGTCTTGTAGTTTTCTTCCTATGGGTCCTTGACCTCTTTTTTTAATAAAAAATATTTATTTTAACACAGTGATTATAAGCATGATTGTTGTTGGGTTTGAGTCATACACAGAATACTGCCCTTCACTGCTTCCCTCCTTCCCACCCCCGCTAATACTCAAGACAGGCATTTACTTCACATCTATAGTTAAATTGACTTTTGTTAAATTTTATTAAGTTGAGTTTCTGTGACACTAATGTGAATTGAATTTGTTTTTACTGTCCACTTCTTCCTATCAATAGTTCTTTAAAAGAAGGCCATTGAGTTTTGCTTTTGACTTTTGTATCCTGTGACTTTGCTATTTGAATCTTTTGTTTCTAAAAGTTTTTTTGGTAGATTCTTTTTTTTGTTTTTGTTTGTTTGTTTGTTTTGGTTTTTGGGTCACACCCAGCAGGGCTCAGGGGTTACACCTGGCTCCATGCTCAGAAATTGCTCCTGGTAGGCACGGGGGACCATATGGGGCACCGGGATTCGAACCGATGACCTTTTGCATTAAAGGTAAACGCCTTACCTCCATGCTATCTCCCGGGTCCCAGGTAGATTCTTTAGGGTTTTCTAAATATAGTATAATGTCATTTGCAAAAACTGAGAGCTTGACATCTTCCTTTGATATCTGGATACTCTTTCTTTT
>PVKC010008465.1:0-28048 GCA_004027635.1 Crocidura indochinensis | reverse complement strand
CCCTGCAAAGACACACTAAATAAAGGGGAAACCTTACATATTAAAAAGAGCTCTTATCTACTAAGGATAAGAACTCATACTTGTTTACAATACAGGGACATCTCC
Organism: Crocidura indochinensis; assembly: GCA_004027635.1. Lineage (NCBI taxonomy): Eukaryota > Metazoa > Chordata > Mammalia > Eulipotyphla > Soricidae > Crocidura > Crocidura indochinensis. The sequence continues at coordinate 27,943 of PVKC010008465.1, read as the reverse complement.
CACCTTGAAAATATGTCACGTGGACTCAACTTGGACCCCAGTTGATTAGACACCATCTGTCCAGCCCTGAACCCTGGATCCCAGACATAGAAACAACACAGTTCTTCACGACAGCTACAGGAAACAAATCCCATCCGGGACATCCTTAATGCTGCTCGGACACAAGTGCCAGCTCTAATATGATATCCTAATGAGGAAAATGGGAACAACTTGACCTAAGAACAAGTTATCCTACCCCTCTAACTGGCAATAAGACTTTTCACCCCTTGGTCCATCCAAAAGCCAAGATGGCCTTTTACAGATGACAGGCTGATAGAACCACGACTGGACTGTATGTATCCTGTGACCAATAAAAAAGCCCTTGTCTAGGGTTCACGCTAAGACCTGCACAACAACCATGATCTCCAGTTCCAAACATCCATCTGAGACAATTGCAATGGAGTGTGTCTTCTGGAACCATAATGAAAGACTAGCCTGGGCTCCACCCTAGGATCAGCACAAAGACCAAGACCGCTAACCACAGAAGACTGATTAAAATGACACGGAGGAAACAGAACTTCTAAAACCACAAAGAAAGGCTTCATCATAAGTTCCCCCCCTTGACCTATGCAGATACTGAGATCTCTAGATACAGAGATCCGATTTGATCACCCAGGTGGAACAGAAGTCTTCCAAACATCACAAAAGCACCAAGGGGAGAGTAAATGAACTTGTACGGAGTCTATGGTTGATCCCATGACAATATACTCCAAGGGTGGAGAAACCCTATATCTTGTAGGCCAAGGAAATTCCTTTTCGAATGACCCCAATATTTACTGTGCCTATGCAGGAGGGGAAAAAATAGCAAAAAACAAAGCAATTTTTTTCCGTTTTTATCTATCTACTATTTGCCAATTTCTTTGTTTTGGTGTGCTTAACGAAGTTATTGTCTCCATTCATATTTATTTTTTTTCTTTTCTCTCAGCCACGTTTTTTTTTTGTTTTGTTTTTGTTTTTGTTTTTTTATCTCAAGACCATGGATTTTATGTGGTGCTTATCTTTATTGTTGAAGTGCTCACTGGTTATTTTATTTGACACTTCTTTTTGCACTGTTTAGGTGTTTCACCTTCTTTTTCCCCTTTGTCTCTCAAACCAATGATGAGCGCCTCTAGAAGGACTCCGCCCATTTTTGGCGTATTTGATTTTTACCCCAGTTTATCACTTTTCACTTCTTCAAACAAAACCACATGACTAGAACTATCTACTCTGCCTCCCAGTTAGAGGGGGAAATAAGGGAAGTACCAAGACCAAACAAGTATAAGACCATTAAGCTCTAAGCTAGGCACAAAGGAGACCATCTATTCTTGCAGCCCCAAGGGAGAGGGAGGTGGATATGGGTGGTAGGATGGGAATGGAGGTGGAAGGAGGACAATTTGATATGGGAATCCCCCTGATTTTATGTTAATATGTACCTAAAATATTATTGTCAACAATATACAAAAAATAAAGAAATATTATTTAAAAAAAAACCCACACAGAGGGAGTCTGGTACCACTTTGTGGGCTGGGATGGCCTACCTGACTGGTGAACCATGATGGAGTAAGTTTATTGGGGTCTTTCTTAGCAGCCTCATGCAGGGAATCAGAAAGCCCTTTCTTGAATTTCTATTTTGAATATTTATATATTTATGATTTGGGGGCCATACCCAGCAGTGCTCAGGGAGTACTCCTATTTCAAAAGAATCACTCCTTGTAGTGCTGTGCGGACCATATGGACTTCTTAGTTTTGCCCTGGGTTTAGCAGCATGAAGGTAAATGCTTTAAATCCTGTGCTATTTCTCTGACTCCTGATATCTAATTTTCTATGGAACTAAATTTTGGTGAGATTGCAAATTTTCCTGGTAGTTAAATTTTTCAGAATTTTCTGTTTTTATTTTATGATATTTGTGAAAGAGATTAAATACATAAATCCCCTAGCATAACAGCATTTTAGAGAGATTATTGTAGCATGAGCCTATCTTGACGAGGATCATGAGATATAATAACAATGCAATTTGATTAACTCCTATTGAAACATAAAACACCATATGTTTATTGAAAAGCATAGTAAATTAAAATAATTCATTTCTTAGGGATATATTTTCCTTGTTCTTTTAGTTTGGACCCAATTTTAAATGATTAATTTATCACCAAATATGTAGCAATATAGACACTGGCAAGAAATACTCCATAGTGAAGTACAAAAATCAGCAAAGCAGAGAAAAAACTTACTAGTTAATATCTACGATCGTCTGAGAGGCATATATATATATATATATATATATATATATATATATATATATATATATATATATATATATATATATATATGGTGTTTTTGGTGCACAAGAAAAGAGCAACAAGTATTTTTCAGGGAAAGAAATCTTTGGTATCACTTTCACCTTATACTTTATTGTTAGCCTACTTGACTCCAGAGGCAAGATAAACTTCATAATATTAGCAAGCATCCACTTGAGGATCAAATACTGCCACAGTGGCAGAAATTAAGCCCTGTGGCAACAAAATGGAGTCTTGATATTTTAGGCTAGTGGCAGCCAGATCAGTTAAGTTTTTTCTACTCATCTTTCAAGGAATTGAATTGTTCAGCAATACCTTACACAGTTCATAAGTGGAAAAATATAATAAAATGTTTTGGAATGACAGGAGTGAGAGTAACATATGTACACAGGGACAGTATGGTTCTCTTTCTTTCTGTTCTCTTTCTCTTCCCCTCTCCCTCTCTCATACACAAAACTTCATTTAACCATATGGGATGCATCATGGGTTTTTTTCTCTTCTCAGCCACATAAACAATGACTCCAACATTAAACCACCTGCATTAAAACAAAATAAACTCACCTAAATGCATAAGCAGAAACATTTGTATGCAAGTGTTGTTAAAGTATTAGATGAAATTTCTTTAATAAAACTTCAAGTTGCTGGGCCTTGTTATAGCTTAAAAGATGAGCTTATATTCTGCATGTGAGCAGCACAGAGGATTGATAGCATATAAAAACATGGTTGTGCATTCTATTAAAATAAAGAGAAAGCTAGTTACAATCATAGAGATAGAAAAAAAAAAATTGAAGAATTTACCATTCAAGTAATCTTCAAGAAAGATTATTATAAAACTTTCGTGATATGTGAATCTCAATCATTGAGGAGCAGTTCAAAGTTGTAGCAAAAAAGGTGTCAAATCAAGATGTTGTTCAGAGTTTATAAAAAAAGCATCATAGTATGAGAGGATAGTTAATAAAGTTTTTATCTTTTTTATTTTATGAAGATAATTTTTGTGAATGTGCATATTGTTTTTGGATACTCTTCTGTGTGCATTAGAGAACGTATACTCAAATGGACCCTATATATGTTCTACTCCTTCTTGTATTTCTTCAAGACAAGAGTATCCTGTTTGAGCTTTTGCTAAGTTAATCTATTTGGCAGTCATACAGGAGTGTTAAAGTCTCCTAGTACTAATATGTTGATATCAATGTGTTGTTGAAATGTATATAATCAAAGCAACCTAAGAGGATGAAAAAAATATGAAGACTTCAAAATTATAATTTGGATGATGACTCAAAGAAATGCTTGTTTGTATGCAGGAGCCCCAGGTTCCATCCCAACACTAATAGCTCAATGCTTGTAATAGGCTCTAAAAAACAATGGATGTGGCCCCAAATGTTTAATTAAAATTTTTTCTAACTAAATTGATTAATTAGCTTGTTAATTATTTTATTATTTAACAAACAAATGAATACATAAATTAAAAAATCAAAATTTGAATATCAGGTATTATGAGTTTGTTAATTTAATGAATTCAATTAAAGAAGAAAAGCACAAGCAGATGGAAACTCACAGAAGAAAGAATATTGCAAATATCAAATGAAATGACTCATGGAAGGAGAGAGAAAAGCATGATTAAGATAAATGCTAAGTAAGTACCAAATTCCATTAAGAGAATAAATTTAAGGAAAGTGGGAAATCCAAGAGGGGAAGTAAAAAAAGAACAAGAGACCAGATTTAAATATATAAAAACTGAGAACTTCCCAAATTCAATACAGAGCCAGTCATAGATAGTAAGGAAGCTTGAGGAAAAATGCAAAATTTTAATACAAAGTTACCTAAAGTAAGACATTGTCCATTTTTTAATGAGTAATGATTAAAAAACATTGAGGGACTGGAGCAATATTATGAAAAGGAGGGCACATGCTTGCATGTGGCCAACATGGGATAGATCCCAGAAAACTTATCATCCCCCCAAGCACTGTCAGAAGTAATTCTTTTTATTTTTTTTTTGTTTTTTTTTTTGGGGGGGGGAGTCACACCCAGCAGCACTCTGGGGTTACTCCTGGCTCTACTCTCAGAAATCGTTCCTGGCACGCTCAGGGGACCATATGGAATGCCAAGATTCGAACCATCGTCCTTCTGTATGCAAGGCAAACACCCTACCTCAGTGCTATCTCTCAGGCCCCAGGAGTAATTCTTGAGCGCATAGCTAGGAGTATCCCCTGAGCCTTTCTGAGTATGACTCAAAAAAAATGCAATTTTTAAGAAGAATATGGAGAAACTTGGAGAGGTGTTGAGTGGCTAAAATTATGCATTGGTTAGTATGAGGCAAGTGCCCAATCTTATTTGAACAACCATATGACTCCCAGTGAATTTGCAATGTATACTTCTAGAGACACCCAAACAGTGAAAGTATGGTCGCAGTGATTTCTAACATAACTGACTCTAGGAGGGGTTGCAACATCATGGGCTAACATTAAACTCTCTATCACAAACAAACAAAACCCCTGGGATCCCTGGGATATGGCAATGAGAAGGTATGGAGCCAGTGGTTGTTCCCATGACAATATGCTCTAGGAGTGGAGAAACCCGGAATCCCTTAGGCCATGGAAATTTCCTTACTTCCCTAATACTTACTGTGCCTATACAAAAAAAAAAAAGTGGGGTAACAGCAAACTCAGTCACTCCAGTATTCCCTTTTCTGGTTTTGTTTTGTTTTATTTTTGTCCATTTTTTATATTATTTTCCTTCTTTTTTCTTCCACTTTTTTTCACTCTTGTGGATATTATTCAGTGATGTTTTAATTTCATTTTCTTTTAGTAGTTGATACCAAATTTTTCCTTCTCCTTTCTTTAACCTTTTTTTATCTCAAACAGCATAACTTGAACCATTCAGCCTCATAAATTGAGGGGAGAAAAGGATGTTACCAGGACCAGTCATATGAACATGTAGTGTTAAATAAAAAATGACCAGACTGGAACACAAAACAGAATAGATACTCAACCTACAACAAGCTGTTAAGTGGAAACCAGTTACACTAGTATTCTGGGTGGGAGGTGGGGGGAGTAAAGGAGAAAGATATGGGAGACATGCTGGGAACAGGAGTGGAGGGAGGACAACATTGGTGGTGGGAATGCTCTTCATTGTTTGTCACTATGTACTGTAAATAATTCTGTGTAATGAACTTTAGTCACAATAAAAATTAAAAAAAAATTCCTGGAACTGGCCTTCAAGTCCTCTAGTATATGTAGAACCTTCCAAAACGCTAAGACAAGTGGGAGTGATAGTTACCAATCAAGGGCACCCAATCAGGCATTATTAGAATTTAACAATTTCCTATAGGTATCAGAAGAGTAGGATGAGTCAGATTAAAATAATAAAAAGCTTTCTGCCATGAATACTTTACATTTCATATGAAATATCTTCATTTTATTTGAATTGATGTATTTATTTCTTCTTTTTTTAGCATTTTCTTTGCTCTTTATTTTAGAACAGAAAAAAGAAATACAAAATGAGTGATGTTTTTTGTGCACTTTTATACCTTAGACTCTCTAACTGATGATTTAATAAAGTTATAGTTATAGACCCTCCTATTTATTTTTAATAAGGTAACACAATATCTTTTGGAGGATGAGAGAAGTTTAAATATAATTTTTATTTGGATTCAATGAATCTAATTTTTATAATGTATTTAGTTTGTAAAACCATATTTTAATTAAAAATCTACATTCATAACCTATCTATGTTAATATATTCTATTGTCTATCAGTCATTTTGTCAGGGAGGATTTAAATCCTTGCTATCAAGTTGTCGTTTTCACTAGAAGTATAATTTATCTTGTTTTGATGTCTTATTATCAAACACAACATCTATTATTGGTCTGTGTCACATTAATACAGTGACAGTCCCAGGAGCTATTGAGGTTTATGGGACTATTTTATCTTTTTATAAATTGTCCCAGAGCAATGTGCTTTTCCATGCTTCCAGGCTGTCACTGCTTGTACTTGCTTGCTGTGTCTCCTGATACCAGTCAATTTCCTCCAACTATTTTCTTGATTCTAATATGCGAAGGGATTTGAGAACAGATATTAAATTTGTCTTAGAGTGAGTCTTACGAAGACACATAGAGAATAAAGAAAATTTTAAAACATATAAACTCATGTTTTTTCTGGTATTTTAAAATGTTTTATTTTTTCAATTGTTCTTGAAATATATTTTATTATAGATATGTTTAAGTTCTGCATCTATATAGATAGGCAATGTAAATATGATTAAAGATAAACTGTGAAGACAGGTAATGAAGAAATAAATATATAGACATATATTAATAACACCTTCAAAAAAGCATATATGAATATATGTATTGACAGTAGAAAGAAAGCACAGAGAGTACAGCTCCTGCCTTACATTCAAGAGATATGGGTTTGGTCCCAATATCTAATATGTTCTGCCCTAGCACCAAAAGGAATAATGTTTCAGTATGGAGTCAGGAGTAAAAAAAAAAACATAAAAAATTACTCTACAATTACCTCAAAAATAATTATAAGAGAAATACAAATCAAAACTACAATTGTGACATAAGAAAAAAGAGAGAAGATTAGCTGAAACTGAAGAATGGAAGATATCTGTATATTGTACAGTTGGTAGGGCATGTTTCTTGCACAAGCTGACTAGGTTCAATATCTGGTACTCCATATGGTCCCGAGTGCTGCGAGGTGTCATCTCTGAGTGCAGAAGCACGAGTAAACCTTGAGCATTACTGGGTGTACAATTACCCACTCCCCAAAAAATAGAGGATTCTTTTGCAGCACTAGTAAGAGTGAATATTTTTTTTAAATTTTGGGTCAGAGTCACAGGGCTTACTTTTGGCTTGTGGATTACTATCGATGATGCTTGGGAACTATACATAATCCAAAAGATGAAACATGTGTCTGCATCATGCAAGAAAAACAACTTGTCCAATTCTACAAAGCAATATAGAGGTCAATCAAAAAATGTTGAAGTTGAATCACAAATCTAAAAAATATGAAAATATCAAAAAAATTATATCACCATCATGAACATGTATCTGCATTTTTCTTTCCATTAAGATATTGTCAGTATTAAGATAAGGATAAGAAATAATAAAGTGTGAGTCCATGCAATATATATTGTATATGTATACAACAAAATGATAATGATAAATCATTCATTTAAAAGAAAGAGATAAAAGGCAACCTTCACATTTGTAAATATTAATTAAACTTATTTTGCATGGCTTAACACACAAGATGATATTGCACTGTAGTTTCAAAATATCTTCCAATTTTTGTAGAAAGTTCATAGAAATATTTTCTTACAAAGTCAGGGTCTCACAAATCCAGATTTCTCACAAATCTGGAGAAATTCAGATTTCATTTCTATGCTAAGATAAAATATTCAAAAGTAGCAAGGTTAGGCTTCACAGTTCGCTCTTCCATTTGGTTTTTCTATTAATCTGCTCAATTAATATTTTATTAATAATTTGAGAAAGTTAAATTGTTTAAAGACATAAGTTGTAAAACTGATCCTAAATATGGCTGGAGCAATGGCTTGCTTTGCACGTGGCTGATCCAGGAAGGACTTCAGTTCGATCCCCGGCATCTCATATGGTTCCCCAAGCCAGGAACAATTCTAAGCTCATAGCCAGGAGTAACCCTTGAGTGTCACGGAGTGTGGTCCAAACTCCCCACTCCCCCCAAAAAATGACCCTACATTTTGGAACTGTATTGACACTTTTTATTAAAAATTTTAATAGACCATATGATATCTGCTATTTCAGTTCTTTATTATTATTTTTGATTTTTCATTACCAATTCCTTTCACTTATTTGTTATGTTCATTTGTTATTTTAATGTTTTCATACAAATTCACTTATTCAAATTTATTCATTTTTACTTTAAGTCTGTGTTGTAAATACTTTTATAGGCTTTCTTTTTAATTTAATTAATTATGTTATCTGAAATTGAAAGTGTTCTGATCTGATATGATTTATATATTAAGATGTGTTTTTATTTATCTGATAAATATTTATATTGTGATATTTACAAATTCATTAGGGATGTTATTTTTATTGCTAATTAGTTTGAGCTCCAAGACCATACATACCATTTAAAATGTAATGAATTTTATATGTTTTCATTTCTAAAAAGAAATTATAAAATTTAAAGATCGAAAATGGACTTCTGACAGGTAAAGTTGAACATATTAGTGCTCAGAATATAATCCATTTTCTGAATTTTTTGTTTTATTTTTATTCAGGGACTATTTCTTGTTGTGTTCATAGTTTATTCCTAGTCCTGTGAAAAGGGGCCAAGGTACACTATTAGTGCTAGCAATTGACTGGGATAAGCCATGTCCAAGAAAAGTGCCTTACCTGCTGCTTATCTTATCTGCCCAAATCATATTTAGAATTTTCTAGTGCTGCACTAAGATCCTATTTCAATTTTTATATATTTAATTATTAGAATAAATACTAAAGGTTAATTCATTACTTATGGTAAATTTTAGCTTCGTATATTTCCCTAAAATATAATTATTTTATGATAGAAGACTCTAATTTATAAAATAATCAAGTTCTCTTTATATTTATTTATTTATTTATCTATTTATTTATTTATTTATTTATTGGTTTTTGGGCCACACCCGGTGACACTCAGGGGTTGCTTCTGGCTATTCACTCAGAAGTCGCTTCTGGCAGGCACGGGGGACCATATGGGGAATCGGGGTATTGAACCATTTTTTAAAGCAGTTTATTTATTTATTGGTTGAATGATTGGTATTTGGGCCACATCAAGTAATGTTCAGGGTTTACTACTGGCTCTGTGCACAGAAATTGCTCCTGGCAAGTTCAGGGGACCATATGGATGCCAGGAATCGAACTAGGTCCTTCCAGTGTAGGACAAATGCAAGGCAAATGCCTTACCGCTGTACTATCCCTCCAGTCCCAAAGTAATCAAGTAACCTTCAAAGTATTCTGTGGGTATTTATGTATGGGTTATGTATGTAATGTCCATAATTACATACATAATATATTATGTATGTAATGTCCATAATTGTCTTGTATAGTTTTGCAAGTTCTTTTTGAAAAGACAGGTTTGAATTTTTGTAGTACAGCAAATTATGCCTGATAATTAGTATATCTTTCTTTATTCACTTACTCTTTATTTAATGTGTATTCACTACTATGATTCTGGACTTTAGTAATCTTGAACAGAAGCAATTGATCAAAGCAGACACCATTTATACTTTTACAAAATTAAAAATCTAGTTTAAAAAATAGAAACACATAAAATGAAAAATATATATGTTTAATATATAAACATAAATATATGCACATATTTATGTTTATTTATAATATATAGTCATTGCATATAGACTTATATATATAGTCAATGCATGTAGACTTATAGAAATGCATCTATAAGTATTTGGATGATGTATTTTGCTTTTCATTTTCCTTTGTGTGTTTTATTTGTATGAGTGAATTTGTTTTAAATACACTGTGATTCTTCTATACAACTAAATGATGTTTAAGTATTTGATATAGAATCATTGAGCATACTGACTGGTGTAAGCAGTGGAGGCATTTAAAATTTTATTCTGAACAATTGTAGAAAATGTAATGCCATTTTTGTAATGTAGGAAACAGAAGACTAAATAGGAAGGTAAAAAGACATAATAGATATTTATTGGAATAATTATGTTTTCAGCTTTGGCTTTTAATTTTAAGGTACTTAGTATATACAGAGTCAAGTAGTGATAAAAGTATGTCATTAGATTTTTTTTGAAGTCAAGGGATAAGCCAGAATTGATCACATAAACTCAGAACTTGATTGGGCTAAGATTAAATTAAAAGTCATGGTGCCTGAAGAGATTTCTAATGTAGATTATAGATGCAGGGTTTCGAAGGATTTGGTTTGATAAAGAAAAAAAAAACCTAAAGCAAGACTTCAATGAGATTGATAAAACCCAGGATAATTTTGTGGTCAATTTCAGAATTCTTCAATATGAGGAATACTCCAATTACTGTGGAGATTTGGACAAAGTTGAAAATGACTTTTTACAAAATGGAACTATGCAGAATCAAATGAATGAGATTTAGTATTTAAAATATTGGAAGAGTTTGGTTTAGAGGATGGTACAATATATGTCACTTGCATTGCTTGCAGCTAATGCTGCTTGGATTCCTAGCACTCAATAGAGCCCCCCAACCCCGCTTCCACCAGGAGTAATCTCTGGGTGCAGAGCCAGGAGTAAGTATGGAGGTGGCCTCAAAACCTAATAAAAACTATTCTTTTGGAGGGGCTTGGGTCACACCTACTGATGCTCAGGGATTACTCCTGGTTATGTGCTCAGAAATCGCTCCTGACTTGGAGGACCATATGGAACCCCAGGGATTGGACCTAGGTTCATCCTGTGAAGCCTCATGCAAGACAAAATGCCCTACCATTGTGCTATCTACCGGCCCCTAGATTTCTTAAAGTCATTTTCACCTCAACCTACAGTAGCAACTGAGAAAAGAAGTAATAACATTGAATTGTTCTGGAATTTCCAAAAGTTATCATTATAGTCAGTGTACCAGGAGATAAGTTTTAGATAGTGTGGAATGGTAAGGTAGGAGTAACCAAGAGCTTTCTTGTCCACTGAGATTGTACAATAATTACAGCACTGATAATAGCAGTAAGGAGTAAGATAGGAAGGATCCCAAATTCACCCATAAAGTTCTGTAGGGAGGGAATTCCCTTGAGTGGTGTAGCTGTACAAATAAGAACTATGGAGCAATGATATTGTCAGGAAGGTAATGTAGGATTTTAATAAAAGCCAAACTTAAAAGGAAATACTAAGTGGGGAATGTTACTCACCTCCCCCAACTTCCTGTTTTCCTCACATGTAGAGGCAAACCTGCCCACATGTAGGAGGGTTCTTTGGCTTCTTGTTTTGCTCATCAGGAGGAGAGATTGGGGGAGATTCGGCTTGAGAGGAGAGACAGAAGATTCAGCAAGAGAGGTGACTGGTACAAACAGGTTTGGATGCAGGTCACTGATGGAGCTGGCCTAAAAGTTTAAAAGTTTGGGAGCCACACATGTTGGCTAGGCCCTTAATAAAGTTGATGTCTCCCGAAACTTAACTGCCTGTGGATCGTTTCCTCCTGACTATCCTGAACTCTCAGGCAAGTCGGGTGGAGGGAGTTGCAGGAGGGTGGCCTGTGCCTGCAAAGAAAGGTCTCTCTCTCTCTCTCCATCCATCTCATCATCATCCACCACCATCAAGGGCTTTACATTCAATATTAAATTAAACAGGTAACACTAATATAAATGAAATAATCATTTCTGAAAAAATGTCATTTTCAGAGTTGGTGTCAGAGAATTTTCATAGATAAATTTGGTATCTATAGAACTTACTTGAATGCTTATAATCAATTCATATATTGTTGTAATAAAATAAAATACAACTCTTTGAATATGCTAAAAATTAGACAATCAAAGGTGTGTCTATTAAGGAAGCATTTCTCTATGTTTATCTCCAAGCAAAAGTCTCGGATTGAAAGAAGTATTGTTAATTGAAGAAAGAGGAGAGGATAGGGGCTAAAATGAAAGAAAGGATGAATCCAAGAAACAAATAAGAATCTAAGTATTGCACTCAAAATGTGATAACTGTCTAATTTTGAATTACTGATGTTCACTAATCAGAACATTGTAGTTACTTACTTCAAGAGATTTACTCTCGTGTAGAGCTACTTACACCTCAATGTACTAGAAATTAATGCTTACATAGTGCCACAAGTCTATCAATTTTTATTTCCTTTTATTCTCTGATTTGATGTCAAATATAAAGTAGTATTTGTTTTACTGTTGAAGTAAATTGAGATCTGTTATTAAAGGGATTGATTTTAGATCCTTGTTTCATAATGGCTATTTTAAAAATGTAATCACCATCTAACTTATTAAGGTGATTGTTTAGCTAATGGGTGAACATGTAATTAATGATTTAAGTGGATCTCATCAGTAACATTTAGGAAGCCAATTTCTAATTTCAACTCACATTGAATTTGCACTTACTTTTATTCTGTCATATCTGATGATGAAAAATAATTCAGTGTTCTTTTGTAAGCATATGAAGAGAATTTAAGTTTTAAAATTGGTGTACGGAATAACAGTTTTAGCATTGAGAATATTTTTAGAATTGACTAAATCACATTATTATTAAAATAGCTCCAGGAATATGGTAAGGTGTATTTCAAAAGAAAAGTATTAATCATTTGAGCTAATTGCCTATAATAATTATTATACTGTTTTATCACTTTCTGACCTGTCACTACCATATTACCAGTATTATATTTACAATGTATTAAATGAAAATAAGTGAGTTAAAATATATGTGAATGACATTTCTATTATTTCATTTACAAATGTCCATAATATAGGGATTCCACATTTATACAAAAATAGTAGTTTGAGGGACTGGCTAGGTGGTGCTAGAGTTAAGGTGTCTGCCTTGCAAGTGCTAGCCAAGGAAAGATCGCAACAGCAGTTTGATCCCCCAGCGTCCCATATGGTTCCCCCCCCAAGCCAGGGGCAATTTCTGAGCGCTTAGCCAGGAGTAACCCCTGAGCATCAAACGGGTGTGGCCCGAAAAAACAAAAAAAATAGTAGTTTGAATGTAACTACATTGATTCAACACATAGACATTTATATTTTATTTTGAAATACTTTTCAATACTATTTTTTATTTTTCAAGAAAATATTTAGTTTCCAGTTCTTTAATTCATGGCATATCAAACCCCAAGCCTTTAGTTTAATAATGGGTATGACAATGTTTCTCCTAAAAAGAGGCTTTGTAATATATTTGTTGACCTGCTAAAGCTTCTTTAGCTTGACCCTTTTCAAAATAAAGTATATTTCATACATATATTTTTCATTTCTAGTAAAAAAGAAAGCATTTAATTTTAAAGAAGGATAAAATGAAACCAAGTATTTACAGATAAGGGATGTCCAGTGACAGAAAATGTGACTAGATATATAAGTTATTAGAACTTGTCCAGAAAAAGAGAAAATTGTATGTAATAGTTGGACAGTTTAGTCAATCTTCTACTGATGTGAGCAGCAAAATAATATCAATAATAACTATGTAGTCTTTCTTGAATCTTTTTACCAGTTACCTCTTTGAGTTCTTAAAGAATTATATTGTTAAAATCAGTATTTCTCAATCTCTGTACTACAGAAGTTAGGGCTGTATAAATTTGATTACATAGTGTGTCATAGATATATGTAGTATGCTGACCATAAGACAATACTATTCATGTATTGAAGTACAGTCAGAACTATTGCAATATATTTCTCTATGAATGTTATTATTAGTTTTGCTACTTTAATATATCACAACAGAAAAAATGTCCAGATGTGTCTAAAATTCTTGAGAAAAATAAAATTTGTCCCAATTAAGATCCTTAAACATGTTTTGAACTGAGTACTATTTTCTTTAAAACATTTTTCAGTGAAATTGAATTACTGTAATACTTTTGCTAAAAGAACAAGTGAAGAATCAAACAACTTAGTTTTAAATCTAAGCACATGAGTGCCATGGATTTTATTTCTAAAGGCTGCACTATGTATTCTATATTAATACATTTACCACTTTTATATTTTTCAAGAATAGAAGTAATTAGTATAGCTTGATACATGAATTAACTATAAAAATAAATTTAATCAAATAACAATTTTCAGTATTTCCTATGTATATTTATAATTATAAGGACAGAGAAATTGTGTATAAACACTGAGAAAAATGTGAGAATATTACTTAATATGAATCAGGTTGATAAATTTGGGAAAGTCAAGAATTGACAGAATTTGCAAATAATTTGTAACGTAGTCATCAGTGCATGAACATATTTGTGAACAGCATATGTTGTCCTAGGTTTTATAAAATGCAAAGTAAATTATAAATAGAAACAACAAAATCCTTAAAAAGTGCTGATTCAAGATAAATGCCCAAGTCATATTTGACCTCATCAGAAATTATTGTCCAGCTACTTTATAACTAATATTATAGTTTGAACCATCAAGGTAATATAGATACTAGTTATATAACATGATTTTTATAATAGTCCTTTATTTTATAATGGTGGTTTCAAAGCCTTTCTATATATTTAGGGTGACTGTGTACTCATAGCAGTTATCTACCTTCAGAATATTCTAAAGCAAACAAAACACTAGCATGTAAAATAGCTGCATTTATAGAGGATAGCAAGGTATCTTCTATAAATATGTTTGGGGAATCAATTAATGTAGAGCAATATTGTCCTCACTTTGGTACTGGATACAGTCACTACTTGAGTAATTGTGATTTATAATATATATATATATATTATAGGCTTCCTCAGTTCACTTACAATTTCAGGAAGCTCTGTCACATGCTATTAGTGTTGACAGATTCTGTCTATGGTAAGTATGAAATGAAATAGAAATAGAAATTTACTTTACTGAGCTTTATGTCCTCATAAAGTGTTCTTGCAGTTATGAGTGAAGAAGAGGCAATTCACGAGTAAAGCTAAATGACAATACGCATTTCAAATAATAAACAACTTTGGACTATTTATTCATCTAGAATATTTTTTAAAAATTTAGGTCTTAATTTCTTATTTTGGGGGGAAGCACATGTTTAGAAATTGCTCCTGACTTGGGGGACCATATGGGACACAGGAAATTGAACCGCTAGCACATCCTAGGCTAGTGCGTGTAAGGCAGATATTTTTCCATTTGCTACAGCGCTCCGAAACCTTTTTATTAATTTAATTTTAACAATTGTTTATTGAGACATCTTAATAATATGATTTGACTTTCCCAAAAAGTAATGCTTTTAATTTGTACCTGTAGAAGATGGTTTATTATATTTAGAATTTCTAAAATGTTTATTTACTTTATGGTTAATCATTTCTTCAGATTGCAACCATTCTTTCATGTGTTTTGACATGTTGATGCATTTGCTGCAGCTTCTGTTAAATAAGCAACTTTCCAGTGTGAACGACTTGTGGTACACATCAGCCTCAATATGAAAAACCATTTATGATGCTAAAGAAAGTTGCTGATATAAACCCAACTGATAAGGGGAACTTAGTAACATACAACCAATCAGATAAAAGGCTACTATTTATAATACATAAAAAGCAAAATTTCAATAGTAACAAAAATAGTTAACATGGGGAAAGGAAAGAAAATAAAAAACATTTCTTATATAACCACTAACTATATGAAAAAGAAATCATAATCACTTCTTACAAGGTATATGAACATAGAAACATCAATGAGATAGTTCACATCAGTGAGAATTGCATGTCTTGAAAGATGAAAACAACCAGTGTTAGTAAGGAGGTGGTGAAAAAAAATATTCTCATTCATAGTTGGTAGGAATATAATTTGGTTGAAACACTATGGAAATCAATATGCTATTTCTCAAAATAAAAGAAAGATGAGTGTTTCTATATAGTTCTCCTGTATAGTCCACCCTTGGAATATAACCCCAAACACATAAATAATAATTCAAAAGAAAATAAATACCTATGCTCATCAGAAATCTTGGTAAAATAACTAGGAAATGAAGGCAACCAAAATATCCAATCACTGTTGAATGATTAAAGAAGCAATGACACACACATATACATATACATGTATATATGTATATATACACATTAAAAATGAAATATTGCAGATCACTGCCACTTGAATGTTACTACACAGCGTCATGGTAAGCAAAATGAGGAAAAGGGAGAGATTCAGATATCAGATATTTTTCTCATCTGTGTAATATCCAAAAAAATTAAGAAGGGAACAAATATAGAAATGATGACAGAGAGAAGCATCTTGGGCCATTGTGTTTCCAGCCGCCTGACACTGGATTTCATCAGTGTTCCTGCTGGTAATCCTGCCTGCTTCAGAGGTGGGTAGGGATTTACACATACTGATTCTTGCTGGTTTCTACTGGGAATCAGAAGGGTGTAGAAGCCATCTTGGACCATGGCATTTCCAGCTGCTTGAGACTGGATTTCATCAGCGTTTCTGCCAGTGTTCCTGCCAGTGATCCTGCCTACAACAGAGAGTTCTTGGCTGGCTCTACCCTCCTGCTATGCTTTGGATGACCCTGAGAACTTGAAGGGAACTCTTCGCTTTGCTTGTCTGTCTTCCCTGAATACTTGAAGCATTCATCAGAGGCCTAGGAAGCGGACCCCCCAAAAAAACTGTTATCTAGAGGCCAAAAAACACAGCAAACTTATCTACAAAGATGACATTAAATCCTATGACAATCATCTCCCTCAATGGCAATGGACTAAATTCACTAATTAAAAGACACAGAGCGGCAAAATGAATCAGAAAATGTATCCAACCTTCTGCTGCCTACAAGAAACACACCTGAATAATCAGAACAAACATAGACTCAAAATCAAAGGCTGGAGGAAAATCATCCAAGCAAACAACACCCTTAAAAATGCTGGGGTGACGATATTAATATCTGATGATACCAACTTTATACTCAGAAAAGTGGTAAGGGACAAAGATGGACATTTTGTACTAATCAAGGGATATGTGCAACAAGAAGAAATCAGACTTTTAAACATATATGCACCCAATGAGAGACCCAAATTATCTAATACAGTTATTGGCAAATCTGAAAGAAGACATCAATAATAACACAATAATTGTGGGAGACCTCAACAAGGCCCTATAAACTCTTGATAGGTCAACCAGACGGAAACCCAACAAAAACATACTGGCCCTGAAAAGAGAAATGGAAGAAAAAGGACTAGTAGATATATATAGGACATTCCACATAAAAAACCTGGATACACATTCTTCTCCAGTGGGTCATTTTCTACATGGGTCATTTTCCAGGATAGATCACATGCTGACACATAAAACATACCTTCATAAAATCAAGAGGATAGAAATCTTTCAGGCTACCTTTGCTGACCACAAGACTCTGAAATCAGCTGTGAATTCCAAAGAGACACAGAAGAAAAACTTTAACAATTGGAAATTAAGCAGCCTGCTACTGAACAACCAGTGGGTCCAGGATGAAATCAAAAAGGAAATAAAAACTTTCCTGGAAACAAATGATGTTGAAGTCACAAACTGCCAGAATCTATGGGACACAGCCAAAGCAGTCCAGAGAGGAAAATTTATAGCTTTACAAGCACGTATCAGGAAGGAAGAAGGGGCATACCTGAATAACTTAATGATGCAGCTCACAAAATTAGAAAATGACAAAGAAAGGAACCAAAAATAGGGAGACAGAAGGAAATAACAAACTGAAAGCAAAAATCAATCAAGTGGAAAGCCAAAGAACAATTCAAAAGATCAACGAAAGCAAATGTTGGTTCTTTGAAAAAATAAACAAGATTGATATACAATTGGCAAAATTCACAAAGAAAGAGAGAGAGAGACCTGATAACCCATATTAGAAATGAAAAAGGGGGGCGGTGGCGCTGGAGGTAAGGTGCCTGCCTTGTCTGTGCTAGCCTAGGACAGAACGTGGTTCGATCCCCCAGTTCCCATATGGTCCCCCAAACCAGGAGCAACTTCTGAGCGCATAGCCAGGAGTAACCCCTGAGCGTCACTGGGTGTGGCCCAAAAACCAAAAAAAAAAAATGAAAAAGGGAGATCACGACAAATATTTCAGAGATCCAAAGGGAAATCAGAGACTGCTTTGAGAAACTTTATGCTACTAAACATGAGAACCTAGAAGAAATGGGTAAATTCCTGGACACTTATAACATTCCACGGTTAAGTAAGGAGGATGTAGCATATCTAAACACCTCCATCACTATGAAGGAAATTGAAACTGTAATCAAACATCTGCCAAAAAAGAAAAGCAAAGGCCTAGATGGATTTACTAATACATTCTTTCAAACCTTTCAAAAGGAGTTACTACCAATCCTAACCAGGCTTTTCCATGAATTTGAAAAAATGGGAACACTCCCAAACAGCTTTTATGAAGCCAAAATTACCTTGAAATCAAAACCACATAGAGATGCTGCCAAAATAATTACAGACCAATATCCTTGATGAATGCAGATACAAAGATCTTCAACAAAATCCTGGCAAATAGGATCATATGCCTCATGAAGAAGATCATACACTATGACCAAGTAGGTTTCAATCCCAGGAATGCAAGGATGGTTTAAGATTCATAAAGCTATCAACATCATAGAAAACATCAACTACAAGAAAAATAAAAATCACATGATCATATCAATAGATACAGAGAAAGCATTTGATAAGGTCCAACACCCATTCTTGATCAAAACTCTCATCAAGATGGGAATGAAAGAACCTTTCTCAATCTAGGTGAAACCATCTATCACAAGCTAATGGCAAACATTATCCTCAATGGAGAAAAAGTAAAAGCCTATCCTCTAAATTCTGGTACAAGACAAGGATGTCCGCTATCACCACTCCTCTTTAACATAGTACTGAAATACTTGCTATAGTGATCAGTCAAGAAAAAGATATCAAGGGAATCCTGATTAGAAAGTAAGAAGTCAAGCTCTCACTGTTTGCAGATTAAATGATACTCTACTTAGAAAACTCTAAAGACTCTACCAAAAAGCTTCCGGAAACAATAGATGCATATAGTAAGGTGGCAGGGTACAAAACTAAGACAAAGAAATCAATGGCCTTTTATTACACCAAAAAAGGTAGGGAAGAGATGGACATTAAGAAGGCAATCCCATGCACATTAGTGCCACAGAAACACAAATACCTTGGAGTCAACTTGACCAAAGATATGAAGGACCTATAGAAAGAAAAATATAAAGTCTTGTTCCAAGAAATAAGAGAGGACACACGGAAATGGAAACACATAACCTGCTCATGAATTGGCAGGAATAACACCATTAAAATAGCAATACTCCCCAAAGCATTATACAGATTTAATGCGATCCCTTTAAAGAACACCCGTGACATTATTCAAAGAAGTGGATCCAACACTTATGAAGTTCATCTGGAACAATAAACAAACTCGAGTAACTAAAGCACTCCTAGGGAAAATGTATGGGAGGCATTGCTTTCCCCAACTTTAAACTATACTACAAAGCAATAGTTATCAAAACAGCATGGTATTGGAATAAAGACAAACCCTCAGATCAGTGGAAAAGACTTGAGTCCTCAGAAAACATTCCCCAGACATACAAGCACCTAATTTTTGACAAAGGAGCAAGAAATCCTAAGTGGAGCAGGGAAAACCTCTTCAACAAGTGGTGCTGGCAGAACTGATTAGCCACTTGTAAAATAGCGAACATAGACCCCCAGATAACACTATGTACGCAGGAAAAAACCGAAATGGATTAAAAACCTTAATATCAGACCTGATACCATAAGGTATATAGAACAACAGGTAGGTAAAACACTCCATGACACTGAGAGTAAAGGCATCTTCAAGGAGGAAACTGCACTTTCCATATAAGTGGAAGCAGAGATAAACAGAAGGTAATACATTAAGCTGAGAAGCTTCTGCACCTCAAAAGAAATAGTGCCCAGGATAAAAGAGCCACCCACTGAGTGGGAGAAAGTATTCACCCAATACCCATCAGATAAGGGGCTAATCTGCAAAATATACAGTGCACTGAGAGAACTTTACAAGAAAAAATCATCTAATCCCATCAAAAAATGGGGAGAAGAAATGAACACTTTGACAAAGAAGAAATACAAATGGCCAAAAGGCACATGAAAAAATGCTCCTCATCACTAATCATCAGGGAGATGCAAATCAAAACAACAATGAGGTACCACACCACAGAGATTGGCACACATCAAAAAGAATGAGAACAATCAGTGCTGGCGGGGATGTGGAGAGAAAGAAACTCTTATCCACTGCTGGTGGGAATGCTGTCTAGTCCAACCTCTATGGAAAGCGATATGGAGATTCCTCCAAAAACTGGAAATTTAGCTCCCATTCGATCCGGCTTTTTCATTCCAAGGGATATACCCTAGGAACACAAGAATACAATACAAAAATTCCTTCCTCACACCTATATTTATTGCACCACTATTCACAGTAACCAGGCTCTGGTAACAACCAATATGCCCTTCAACAGATGAATAGCTAAAGAAACTGTGGTGCTATACACAATGGACTATTATGCAGCCATCAGGAGAGATGAATTCATGAAATTTTCCTATACATGATGTACATGAAATCTATCATGCTGAGTGAAATAAGTCAGAGGGAGAACCCGAGAGACACAGAATAGTCTCACTCATCTATGGATTTTAAGAAAAACAAAAGTCATTTTTGCAACAATCCTGAGACAATGAGAGGAGGGCTGGGACTTCCAGCTCACTTCATGAAGCTCACCACAAAGATTGGTTAGTGCAGTTATAGAAATAACTACACTGAGAACTACAATAACCATGTGAAATAATGAGGGAACTGGAAAGCCTGTCTAGAGTACAGGTGGGGTGGAATAATTGGTGGTGGGAATGTTGCACTGGTGAAGGGGGTGTTGTTCTTTTTTTTTTGGTTTTTGGGCCACACCCAGTGACGCTCAGGGGTTACTCCTGGCTATGCCTCAGAAGTCGCTCCTGGCAGGCACCGGGGACCATATGGGAACTGGGGGATCGAACCATGGTCCATCCTAGGCAAGGCAGCAGGCACCTTACCTCCTGCGCCACCTCCCAGCTCCCAAGGGGGTGTTGTTCTTAACATGACTGAAACCTATTCACAATCATATTTGTAATCAAGATGTTTAAATAAAAAAAGGAATTATGACAGAATCTCCATGATGGGATTACAAAAGTAAAATTAGCAATCATGGAAGAAATCATGAGGAAAATTAGTAAGTGAATCAGAAGTAATGTAAGTACACAGATGAGTAACCTGAGTGCTCTGATGGTGGTGAAGTCGGTAACTGTATATACATCAATAGTTTAAACAGTTGCACTACTGTAAATTTGTTTCATAAACTATAATAAAAAAGATAGCAGGAGCTGGAGCAATAGCACGGCTGTAGGGCATTTGCCTTGCACGCGACTGACCCAGTACAAACCTCCTGTTCAATTCCCCATCATCCTATGTGGTCCCCTGAGCCACAATAAAACTGTTTGTAAATATTTTGCCATACAATTATTTGTAAGAAAAGATGAATGCCCTTTGCCTTGCTCACAGCTGATCCAGGACCAATGGTAGTTCAAATCCCAGTATCTCAAATGGTCCTTGAGCCTTCCAGGAGCGATTTTTGATCACAAAGCCAGGAGTAACTCCTGGTGCCAGCAGTTGTGACCTAAAAACCAAAAGAAGAAAAAAAGAAAAGTTGAATGCCAAAATAGTGTATAAAGATTTTGCTTACCAAATCACTATTCATCATCTATCATTATCTTTATTTTTAATGTTGAGATTTTTTAATTGTTTATTTAAAAATTTTGATGTTTTCTTAAATCCTATTGTTTGTTATTGATTTTTCTCATATATTGCTCTCCGTTTTCACAAATGAAAAACTGGGATCTTGTGGGACCAGAGCAATAGCTCACTATGTAGGACATTTGCTTTGTTGGCAGCCAACCTTGGTTTGATCCCTAGCATACATATGGTCCCTGAGTCTGTAAAGAGTAATTTCTAAGTTCAGGGGCAGGAATAACCCCAAAGCACTCCCAAGTGTGACCCCAAACTCAAACAAATAAACTAACGACAACAACAAACTTTAAAATCTTCAGAGAAAAATAACTTTTGGAAGGAAATATCAAAAGACATGGTATATTGATTTCCCTAATTATCTTGCTCAAAGCAATCTGGGATAATATATGGATGATAATTAATATTGAACATGAGTTATTATTTGCTATTATACATTTCTTCCTGGATTCCAAGTTGATTTCTTATGAACTTAAATTTAAAATTTAAAATACTTGATTTCAGGAATCACTATTTTCCCTTGGTTAAAGCACAATAGTGATTACTAAAGGCATCAAAATATTTTTGCAAATTAAATGAATAGAGTAAAACACTTTAAAAATATTTTGCAATAATTCAAATTTAATATTTTCAATACAAAGTTATTTATTAAAGATATAATACGGGTGCAAAGGGAAAAAGATATAAAACAGGTGGTTGGCTGTATTTACATTGCTTACTCCAGTTTATGCACAGTCAGCTGTTGTTTTCTGTGCAGGCAAAGTCTTTTTTTCACTAGTACAGCAGAGTATTTCCTAAACTTTGTCACCAGAAGGAGCAAAAACTCTTATTTACCTGAAAAGTTGGCTTAAGGATTTTTGATCTGATTCTAATAAGGCATATAAGTTAATTTTATGTCTAATAAGGCATATAAGTTAATTTTAAGGCATATAAGTTAATTTTATGTCTCACCTTTTGTGCTCTTTTCTATTTTGCATAAATTACACTCATTTCTTTATTTCCCTTATTCCAAGTACAATATAGAGCACTGCATCACAGCAAATAGTCTTCCATCTTGGAAAATGCAGAATGAATTTTTGAACAAGTGAGCACTCTAAAATGTCTAAATGAAAAAGACTGGGAAATACAGGTAATGGTGTTATAGTTGGACAAAGATTAATCTTGCAGGTACAATTGCTTGATAGAACACATGAAAATAAAAAAGTGTCAAATTTGTGTTTATTTTCAATAGATTTGATAGAAATATGATTGAAAAAAAAGCCATTTTTGAGAATCTCTTCCCAATAGTTTTTCCATGGATATGGAAATATGAAACTTACTTATATTATCATTCATGGAAGATCCTTTTGTAAAAATATCATGCAGTCATTTCTAGAATTAGCTTTTACAATAGCAAAAGAGAATAAATATAGAATATTGATGTTTCAAGGAAAATTTTTATGTGGGGCAGAAAGTAGAGAGAAGGATCCCTACTTGAAACAGCCCTGAGGTCTTATAAGGTAGTCACAGAAAAGATGTTTGAGTAGTAAACTCTGGAAAACATGTTTGTTTTAAGAAGTAATTTGATGGGAAGGATATAAAATAGACTACCTTTCTGCACTTTCTATATAAAAATATTATGTGTGTGTAGATGTAAACTCTAGTTTATCTATTTTTTTAATTCTCTCTCCTCAGAAATCCTGTATCTATGTTGCACATTGCTACATTGTCTGGCATTTGCTGTTGATCATTGTAATTCAAAGTTTTGTTTTCATTGTGTTATATTTTGTATATTGGTCACATGTGACTTGAATTGGTTTATTTCTTTAAAATTAAAGCAATTCAGTAAAATATATTTTATGGGAGTGTCTATTTTGTTTGACATAAAAAGTTACATATTCTTAAGTTGAAAAAGTCACACAATTACCTTTTAAAACATTGTTTCCTTATCTTTCGTTCCTTTATTTCAAATTCATATATTTTAGATTCATAATGTCTCCATATTGAACTTTTTGTTTCTCTTTTTTTTCTCTTTCACATACATCTTATTCATGGAGTTGATTTGGTTTTTTATTGTAAATGATATATTACTTAGTATGTGAACTACATTTTTTTCAAAGTTACAGCTATATTCTAATATAAGATCTTTACTAATTTATGTAACATAACATTTTGTAGTGTTTGTGGTTTGTTGAAAATTTTCTTAATGTGATATTTAAATTTTCTTGTTTGCTTTTTGTTAATTTATTGCACAGCAGAGTTCTATTTCTCATTTTTTCTTCTTGTGACCTACTATATATTTTTACATGTGATATATTTTTCTTTTTAGTTAAATTACCTATATTCAAAGGTTACTATATTCAGACTATGATAAGATCTGAATGTAACAAAATTCATTTTTACTTATATAATTTCTAAGCAAGTATACTATGAAGTTTACTTTTAAAATTGTGAGTTTATATGATCAATGTGAAGAATCCCTAGGAATCATTCAAAATAAACTTTGAAAGATAATAATAGGGGGCCGGGCGGTGGCGCTAAAGGTAAGGTGCCTAACTTGCCTTGTGCTAACCTAGGCCGGACCGCGGTTCGATCCCCCGGTTCCCCATATGGTCCCCCGTGCCTGCCAGGAGCGACTTCTGAGCGAATAGTCAGGAGTAACCCCTGAGCGTCACTGGGTGTGACCCAAAAACCAAAAAAAAAAAAAAAAAGAAAGAAAGATAATAATAATATTCCATTTTTGTCAATATGACAGTGTGTTTAAATAAAGGAAGATACATGTAAATAGAACTGATAAAATATGTTACCTAGGCTATTGGGCAGATAGACTAAAGAGGACATTCAGATTTTGAACTTTTTATATTTTTCATTAAATTTTTATTATTTTTTAAATATATACAAAGAATAATAAAATGCAAGAGTGAATTTTCATTATCAGTTAACTGCTAGTAAGTGAAATTTTAAACATATAGAACTTTAAAAGAAAGCTATCCTGGCATTAAAAATAATGTCAAAACCACCTCTATCTTTTAAAATGATTTCAAATAGCTCTTTGAGGTGATATTTTTCAGCATGTTCAAAAGAAAGGTGTAGATCGAAAGGAATTTGAAGTTACTTAATTTCCATAAAGAGATTTCTCTCATTGCTAAGTAGTGAACAATAAACTAAGGAAGGCGTATTTCAATAAATCTAGCAACTCTAAAGTAAATAAGCCAGGAATAATAGAGTAGATACCATGAAATACTTGAAATGGATAATAAACTTATTCCATTATGCTCACCACAGAAGAAAATTAAAGGCTGAAATTGCAGAAAGTATATTCCATACAATGAAGATACATGCAACACTTAGCATACTCTGCTGGGAAAGGTGTTGAAGCAGGAGGTAAGATGAATATGGTTGTGGTTAGGACTGTGAGATTTGTTTCAGGATCTCTAATGGCCTTTTCCCTTCTGAGCTCCTGTGGTGATTCCAATAAATATCATGTTTAATTGCACCCGAATTTTAAGGTTAGAGAGCATTTGTTCTCTGCCATTCAAATAAAGCTTTATAATTAGAGGACTGTTTGACTTGTAAAATCTGTGAAGTTAAATTTCATTGCTTCTAATTTAGTAAAATTAAAATGCCTACTGACATCCTGGTTAGAACATTAGCCATATTTAGACTGGTAATTAATGCCTAATTGGACACTAGTACTCAATTTAGTAGTAATGAAATAATGGCTAAAAATACCAACTGATATTTAAAAAGATATGTGATATATATCCTGAAGCAATTTCCGTAAATGCCAATTATAATTTGACATTTAGACACTGAGAGATGTGATTGCTAATAAAAGTTATACTGTGATCTTGTGGCACAAGTCTATACATTCATATTGAAGAGATATAAAAATATTTTCTATCATTTATATGTACATTCAAAATAAATATTTTACTTCTCAGAAGTATGCATTAAATTAAATATCAATACCTAAATTAAAAGAAACTACTTTAATGAAAGTAATTATGATATTTTATTAAAATATATAATGTTTTTAACTTTTATAATTTTCAGTACAGACACATATCCTTTTATGTCACAGAGTAGGTGTGCATAGGAACCAACAGCAAATATGTGTAATTTTGTATATTATTTATGCATAGAAATTGGATTGGCTGCACATCTGACACTGAAGGACATGTGTTTCCTGTGTCATGGTCGATGTGATTCATATTGTACATGCCTCTTTTCTCAAGAACTGTGGACTTTCATACTTTAACTTTGGGATATGTCTTGGTCTCTCCACTCCAGAGAAGTCCATGTTCTCTTTTGAGTGAATTTATTTATTTCTCTGTTTCCCCTTCAACAGAAGTTTCAAATAAAAACTGAAAAGAAAAAGAGAAATAAAGAGATCGGGTTAAATTTGATTTTCAATTATGTTCTATATTGATGACACATCATCAACTAAAGTACACATTCACACTTTAACAATTGTGAAAAATTGTTTTTGTATAACAGCTATGGGTATAGTATCCTGTGTTTTACAAAGAATTTCTAATATATATTAAGAAAGATGATTATATTAAATATATATATATATATAGAATTGTGGAAACTTAGAGAAAGAGAGAGACGTATAGGAAGCAAAGCAGAGACAGTGGACAAATATGGAGACTGGAAAGATCCAATTATTGTAGTGAAAATTGGCAGTTGGTGGTGTGATGGCTAGGTATTTTAGAATATCTTGCCAATATTTTAGAATGCGATTTCAAGTAGGGAAAAAATGATGTCTCAGTTTGCAGATATTCAGCAGGATCATCTTAATAAGAGAAGGCTAAATCTTTATGGTCTATTCAAGCTGTCAGATGATTGGATGAAAGCCATCTATATTAAGGAAGGCAATGTGTTTATGTAATACACTAATTCACTGATAATTTAATCTAAAACATCCTCTGAAATTTCCAGAATAATATTTTACCAAATATTTGTGTACACCATAATTTATTCAAATAGAGGACCTAAAACTAACTATAGAAGAAAATATTTGCAGTCAAGTCGAAACATCTTTGAAAGCATATGTACTAATTCAAATAAAATCTTATTTTCCCCCCTCATGCATGTTTTCTGGAAAGTTTTGAACAAATTACTAATAAACTATCACAACCATTTAGACATAAAAAAAATCTGCTATCCAACTGAGAAAGAGGACTCTCATTCACTACTGATGGAAATGTCATCTGGTCCAATTTTGAAAACAATCTGGACATTTTTCAAAACCATTTAATCCAGCTGCCTAATAACCCAAGAAAATCCGTTATTAGGAATATAGTCAAAGGGCCCAAAAGAACAATAAACAAAAGATTAAGTCACTCCTATGTTCACTACAAAGTTACTTACAATGGCCAATATATGGAAATAGCTCAAATGTCCAAGAACACAATAGTTAAATAAGTTATGGTAAACCTACTCCATTGAGTATTCTGCAGCATTTACAAAAGATGAAATCATGAAATTTGCTGTTATACGGATGGATCTGGAGAATATCATACTTAGTAGGACATAGAATGATAAAATACATCTATATTCATTATTTCATCTATTAGATATAAAAAATCTAGTGAAAACAATATCCAAAGACAACAGAAACAGAGATAAGGAGAATTTATCCTTTACACTGCTATCCACAGACAAGAAAGAGGGCTTAGAACAGGGAAGAGATAAATAACTACAGTGGAGGTAAGAAGTTACTGTATTTGTATTTACTCACCTTTCAGATAATGATTCAATAAAAAGTAGCACATGCACAAATGAATAAAAATGGAGCTTTACTAGCTCTCTAGTGAATTTCATTGCAATTACATGATATATTAGATTGTTCTTTAAGAAACATTTTTGAAGGACAAACTTGGCAGTGTTCATGGTATACCTCTGGCTCTGCATGCAGGGATCTCTGCTGGTGGGGTTGGGGTATATGAGTCAAACCTGTTCAGGGATAGACCAAGCAAGCACCCCAGGCATTGTACTATCTCACCAGTCCCAATAAATTGAATTGACAATCTGTAATCTTTTATTTTTTTATATTACACAAAATTTTGATTTGAGGCATTCATATCACATAGTGGTCCATGGTTACTCTCAGGTCCATGCCTGAGAAATGATCCTGCATGCCCTTCAAGGTCTAGATGGTGTTAGTGCATAAAACTGGGCTCCTAATTGTAAAACACATATTCAGCAGTTTTCCTTCCTTCCTTCCTTCCTTC
>PVKC010008464.1:11196-28090 GCA_004027635.1 Crocidura indochinensis | reverse complement strand
CAAAGATGAGCTGGTAATACCTCCAGACAACATTGTTCAAACCACTCAGTCTGTTGAACCAATTGTTTTTACTGCACTTGATGCTTAAAAATCTAACCAGATCTTCCTCAATTACCTACTGGTTGTCTCTTCTTTACAACTATTAAGGAACAATATATATTTGGGGGGATGATTTGGTTCTTTTGTCCACACACATGATGATGCCAGGGTTTACTCAGTAACTCTTCACTCATGAATTACTTCTGGAGGTGCTTGGGGAGCATAGGGGATGGCGGGAATTAAATCAGGGCTGGATGTATGCCAGATAAGTACTCTATCTGCTGTACTATTTCTCCAGATACATAAACAGCAAATTCTTATTCAATATAACCATCCAATGAAATTGGTAAACATAATACAATCACCTAACTTATATCTGTAAGAATACAATCCAAATGGCCAGTGGATACCTGAAACTGCTGCTGGTGCCTAATTTAATTTACAAATCAGGCATAGCAAGAGGATACTAACAAAAAATAGAATAATTATAAAAATAGGCTGTTATAAAAATGATTTAAAAGTGATGTCTCAAAGATGTCTTGCTGCAATGGGAGAGGAATAGACATAGAATAATTTCACTAATTTGTGGGATATAAGAAAAATAAAAGATAGTATGGTAATAATATCCAGAGACAATAGAAATGAGGGTCAGGAGGATAAATCCATGGTAGGAAGCTTGCCACAAATAGTGGTGAATGCAGTTAGGGTAGTGAATGGTCCACTGTGACAATGATTGTTGTAAATGATCACTCTGGACAGAAAACTGGGTGCTGAAAAGAGATAATGTTACAGGATTGGTATGCCTTCATTAACAATAGTGCAAACCACAGTGCCAAAAAAGAAGAGAGAGAAAATAAGAGAGTGAGAGACAGAGGAGAGAGAGAGAGAGAGAGAGAGAGAGAGAGAGAGAGAGAGAGAGAGAGAGAGAGAAGTAAAATGTCTACCCCAGAGGCATGCAGGGTGTTGAGAAAGGGTGGGAGCAAAACTGGGACATTGGTGGCAGGAAATGTGCACTAGTGAAGAGTGGGATACATCATATGTCTGAAACATCATAAACAATTTTGTAAGTATGGCACTTAAATAAAGTAATTATTTAAAAAAGTAGAAAAAAATGTAGAAAAACAGTCTTACTGTAGGATATCCACTATCTTCATTTTTATTTAATATGGAATTACAAGTACTAGCAACAGTGATCAGGCAAGAAAAAGAAATTGAAAGGATCCAAATTGGAGAAAAAAATAAAATTACTGCTGTTTGGAGATAACATGTTTTATATATAACATGATTATATATATATATATATATATGAATACTACTAATCTTTGTGTTTTGACTTTGTAGCCAGACTCTTTGTTGTGTTGGCTTATGTTTTTATGTTTTCAAAGTTGCTCCTAGAAAACATAAAAACATAAGCCAACACAACAAAGAGTCTGGCTACAAAGTCAAAACACAAAGATTAGTAGTATTCTTATACACAAATAGTGAATCAGATCAAAAAAGAGGTAAAAACTATATTCTATTGAAAATAGAAAAACAAAAACATCAAGTATCATAGAATTAACCTAACAAAAGAGGTGGAAGAAATACCATGAGAATTTTAAATTATTTGAGAAAGACTACTTTAGGAAATAGAAAAATATTCTGTGTTCATAGATTAGTAGAATAAATATTGTTAAAATGACCATTATAGCTAAATTACTACACAGATTCAACCCAATTCCCATCCAAATTCAGATGACACTCTTCAAGAATATGAAGTCAATAATAAAGATCGAATGGTATCATAAAAGAACAACAAAAATAAACTGAATAGTCAAAGCCATTCTGTAAAATAACAAATTGTGAGGCATCTCACTATCTAATTAGAAGCTATATTATAAAATTACAGTGGTAGTGAAATAAGGATAGACTCTCAGACCAATGAGTCAGAATTGAATGTCCAAGAAGAAAATTCACAAACATATGCTGAACTGATTTTTGATAAAGGAATTGAGTCCATGAAATGGAATAAAGAAGAACTGGTTCAACAAAAGGTCCTGGAAAGACTAGATAACCACACATAAAAATTTAATTCTTGATTTCCATATCTCATATCTTATACAAAGTAAATTCAAGTTTAAAATAGATCAAAGACCTGAAGATCAGACCAGGATTCATAAAGTACACTGAGGAAAATACAAGCCACTGCTTCCAGTTTTGGGTCTCAAAGGCATCTTCAATGATATGATCTCATTGACAAAGGCAAACAAAATAAAATTTGTTTCTTATTAAATAAAAATAAAAATTTGATTTCTGTTGCTTATTTCAGAGCTTCATGCCAAAAGAACACATGGGCTAAAACTAAAAGACTTTAAATGAAAGAAAGAAAATAGCCATATTCAACACATGAGGTACTAAGATCAACAAAAAGAAATAAAAAAAATGGGGAGAAAAATGAAGTCAAATTTCTGAGGAAGACCAATAGATGATCAAAAAGAACATAAAAATGTTCATCATCATTCATGCTTAGGAAAATTCAAATGGTAGTGAGATTACACCAGCAAGAATGGCATAGATCAAAAAATACTGGGAACAACTTCTGTGGGTGGGGATGTGGCAAAAAAAAAAAAAGAAATTCCCATTCAGTCTTGGCGGGAAAGTTGTCTGGATCGACTCCTATAGAAAATAACATGGATAGCTTAATAAATTAAGAATTTAGCTGATGCCGGAGAGATAGCATGGAGGTAAGGCGTTTGCCTTGCCTGCAGAAGGTCGGTGGTTCGAATCCTGGCACCCCACATGGTTCCCCGAGCTTGCCAGAAGTGATTCCTGAGCGTAGAGCCAAGAGTAACTCCTGAGTGCTGCCGGGTATGACTCTCCCCTCACTCCCCCCCCAAAACAAAACAAAACAAAACAACAACAACAAAAAAGAATTTAGCTGAATAAAACCCAGTAATCCCACTTCTGAGTAAATACTTCCAGGACACAAAATATCCATTCAAAAGAATATATGCGGACCCGGAGATATAGCACAGCGGTGTTTGCCCTGCAAGCAGCCGATGCAGCACCTAAGGTGGTTGGTTCGAATTCAGGTGCCCCATATGGTCCCCCGTGCCTGCCAGGAGCTATTTCTGAGCAGATAGCCAAGAGTAACCTCTGAGCACTGCCGGGTGTGGCCCCAGAAAACAAAAAACAAACAAAAAAAGAATATATGCACACTATTATTCACTGTAGCACTTAGCTAAGATATGGAATAAAATATGGATAGCTAAGATATGGGAAAACCTAGGTATCCAATAATGAATAACTGGATTATCCAGATGAGGTATATATACACCATGGATATTTAATAGTACTAGCAGAGTAATACTGCTGTGAGGAATAATGAAACCATGCAATTCACAGAAACAGGAATAGAACTGGAAGATACCATGCTAAATGAAGTTAAGTCAGAGGAAGGACAAACAGGACTATCTTACTTATCTGTGATATATACAACAACTGGACAAGAAAATGCAAAGTATAAAAGGGGGATTGTTTAGATCACCCATGATCCCACAGTTTAGCAAGAAGTAGTGAGAAGAGAAATTGAATGGGGAAATAGGAAGCTGAAGAAAGTAATGGGAGCAGGGGTCAAGGGTCAAGGACCTCAAATACATCAGGATATAGAGAAGTGGTATAGCCAAGAACACTGGAAACAGGAGATCTAAATTACAATGATCGAACCTGAAAATTTACCTGCCCAGGAGGGAGACTGGGTGCTAAGGGACCTGGGACACAGGTAGTAGGATTGGAGCTGGGACACTGTATATCTTAAACTCAACTATTAATGACTTTGTAAATAATGTAAATAATGGTAATAATGTTGTTTTAGTAAAACTGAAAAATAACCAAGGAGAAAAATGTCTTGCTGAAGCCAATATTTGTGAAGCACAGTAAACCCTTCATAATGGATATGGGGTAGCTACAGTATAGTATTACTATAAAATTTCTATATAATGGAATCTTGCCCTACAAAGATAAAATAAAATAAAATAATTTTGTCGCTGATTACCTCATAAAATTATACTAAAGAATGATTACTTTCCCTTAAGAGTGATTATTTTGGAAATAATAATGCATAAAACTACTACTAATAATTATAATGGGGGCTGGAGAGATAGCATGGAGGTAGGGCATTTGTCTTGCATGCAGAAGGAAGGTGGTTTGAATCCCAACATCCCATATGGTCCCCTGAGCTGGCCAGGAGTGATTTCTGAGTGTAGAGCCAGGAGTAACCCCTGAACGCTGCCAGGTGTGATCCAAAAACCGAAAAAAAAAAAAAAAAAAAGATGGCCCACATGTATTTTTTATGATAAGGCTTTTACTCTAGATAGGTAAGTGCAGAAAATTCTTCATAACTCTATCTCCTTTACAGCTTTTAATTAAATTACTTCAGTATCTGTACAAATTTAGTAAAATTATTTTTCATGATTTGCTACTGCCACACTACAAATTTCCTAGATTGTTTGGCTTTTGTATATGAACATAATAGTATTATGTAATTAGAGAAGGTAAATATAGTAAAAGAATAATGACTGTGTAAATCTCATAGAACAAATATGGTCAGAAAAATTGGAAAGCAAATCAAGAAAGCTAAATGATTTTCTTAAGCTGCTAAAAACAAAAAATTAGATTGCTAACACAGCAATCATCTTTAGATACATAATGTTTACTAGGTATATTTTTTAATATGGAATACTTATCTAAAAGAAAAAAATGAATAAATGTCTATGGGAGGATTTTTCTCAAACTGGTGCTTTATAGAGCAGAAATAACAAACTTTCCTATTTCATCAGACACTTTCAGGGAAGTGTCAACTAGGATTTATTCGCACACATGTGAGCAGTGACTTAATTGGTGCTTTAAAAACATTCTAAGTTAGAGGTTAAAGATAAATAGAAATTAAAAACTTCAACATAAATGAAATAAAATAGCTTATAAGTAATACTTAAAGAAAAGAAATATTTCACAGAGTAATGAATTAAGGGGCTTAAAAAACGAAGCAGACAAATAATATTTGGAAAAAAGTAATTCTTAGCAAAAAGGGATAGGAAGAGGGGAGACGAGTTGAAATTAGAAAGAACAGGAAGTGGGAACAAGGAGGAAAGGAAAAACAGAAAAACCACTAGAAAGGAGAGAAAGGAAAGAGAAAGAACTGGAGGTTTAAGTGAAAATCTAAGGAAATTGTCACACTGAACAACTTAAAAAGTGAATCATTTTCTTGGCCATTTTATTAAAAATGTGTAAAGAGTTTTCTAAATGTCAATATATAGGACAAGACTAGGGAATAGTATAGAAATTTAATTCTCTACCAGAAAGTCACTTGTCCACATTTTGGCTATATTTACATACATAGTGGAGTATATTATAAATAGTCAGATGTACCTCAATATATTTCAATTGTAATAAGAACTTATTCTACTGTATTACCTGAACTATAACCTGTTGTCCATAGTATGAAATCCTTTATTATAGGTTCAGGCAAACCTCTATTGGTTTATTTATTTATTTATTATTTTTATTATTTATTTTTTCTATCTCAAATCAAGTTTCAATTTAGTTTAGGGATGCTCAAAGACAAAAAAAATATCCTCTTTGCTACTCCCTCCATCCAATAAGTTCTCAGTTTTAACTGCAAAAAAATGAGAATTTTACTTTTAAGTACCTAAAAACATTTCCAATTGAAAACAGGAGAAAAACGTTTTTATAACTGTAGGTTCATTAAAGACTTCTTAGGAATGACTCCAAAACCCCAATTTAAAAAAGAAAACATCGATAAAGTAAACTTCATTACAATTCCTCTTCACACCAGTGGAAGACAGGGCTAGAAAAGGGAAGGGCAACCCCCAGAGGAATGGAAAACTATGCAACTGTTGTATGTAAAAAAGATGTCCATTGAAAACATAAACCTCAACTGTCAGCAATAAGAAAACAGAGACAGGGGGGCAGAGAGATAATGCGTTTGCCTTTTATGCAGAAGGTCATTGGTTCGAATCCCGGCACCCCATATGGTCCTCTGTGCCTGCCAGGAGTGATTTCTGAGCATAGACCCGGGAGTAACCCCTGAGCGCTGCTGGGTGTGACCCAAAAAACAAAAACCAAAAAACAAAAACAAAAACAAAAAAAAAAAAAAGAAAAAAAAAAGAAAAAGAAAACAGAGACAAGGCTTTGACTCAAGTGATAAAGCACAAGTGTTTGAATTTAGGTAGAGTTGGTTGTTGGTTTAATCTCCCGTACAGCCTGGTCCCTGAGTCAAGGGGTAA
This sequence comes from Crocidura indochinensis, assembly GCA_004027635.1. Lineage (NCBI taxonomy): Eukaryota > Metazoa > Chordata > Mammalia > Eulipotyphla > Soricidae > Crocidura > Crocidura indochinensis. The sequence continues at coordinate 21,767 of PVKC010008464.1, read as the reverse complement.
AGCACAACCACCACTATCATATCTGTAGGATGAAATATTATAAAACAGCGAAAAAATAAAAAAGTTGTGTTGCATACAACTTTCTCTCACATACATAAGTACCTTATGCCTCAAAGAAACCACAAAGCTTCACCAGATAAAGCCCTGAGGAGTCTGCAAACTAGGTAGTTATGGTAACTACCAGCATCAGAGGTCCTAGAAAGCACTGCATTCTTGGACCCTAGTGTTAACAAAATGACCTGGCTAACTTAAAAAAAATAAAAAAGAACAGGACAGGCCACAAGCCCCCAATGAAACCAGTAGGGAATAAACACTCCCAAAAACCCAGACTATGAGTCTATTAATATGACATCTAGGAAAAAGTGGAATTCAAGAAGAAAACAAACAGGAGTGTAGAGAGTGGACAGAGAGGCTGATGAAGTAGAAAGCATGAGGAGTTTTTTTTGGCGTGATGGAAATGTTCTGCATGTTGACTGCAATTTTTATCACTATATATGCATTTACAGACATCACAGGATGACAGAAGTGAATTTTAAGGGCCAGAGAGATAGTATGGGTAAGGCGTTTGTTTTCTAGACAGTTGACCCAATTTTCTGCATTTTATAAGGTCTCCTGAGCCTCGCCAGAAGCTAAAAGAACTGAGAACTGATGGAAAGTAAAAAAAAAAAAAGTGCTAAATTAAGAATTGCTTAAGTACTGTTATTAGTGAGGAAACTATATGAATAGGACTTACTTTTGATCCTAAGAGAATTAGGGCTACACAGACAAGTTGAGGCACAGGCAAGTTGGGTCCAGAGAGATAGCATAGCGGTAGAGCTTTTGCCTTGCAAGCAGCTGATCCAGGAGGGACAGTGGTTTGAATCCTGGCATCCCATATTGTCCTCCAGTCTACCAGGGGCAATTTCTGAGTGAAGAACCAGGAGTAACCCCTGAGCACCACTGGGTGTGGCCTAACATCCAATCAATCAAACAACCAACCAATCAATCGATCAATCAATCAATCAATCAATCAAGTTAAAAAAAAACATAAAGACAAGTTGAGCCAAAGGCATTCCTCAGTAATAACATTTTAAATAGTCTATTCAATGATACCCATGTGCAAATAAGCACAACAGACTGTTCTGTTCCTTTCATCTGTCTTGCTAACAATTAGATCCAAATTGTTTTGCTAAGCAACTCAACAGGCTAACTACTTTGGTCTGAATGAAATGAAACGGTCAAAGAAAACTTTGCTGGTCAAAGATTTTCTTCCACTGCCAGTAAGAAAATACAACAAAACTGTACGTGCTTAATGCAGGTTTGAGGCAGAAAGGTACACATTTATTTCATTAAAAGCTATTTCATTACCTGGGGAAAACCAAATGTCAAGTTTAGCTCTCTAATACAAATCATATATTATCTAAGTGCAGATGTACTTTTGAACTACAGAGATCATTTGATGAACTCATTTAATGACTACATTCACAACCATCTGAAAAGTAATGACGTTTATGACAAAGAATCTAACCTGGAGTTAAGTTACCCATTAAGATCTAACGCGGGAGTGTGTTACGTTTTATGATAGAAGAAAAAGAAAACAGTGGAAAAGAAAAACCCACCTCCTTTCCTGCTAGAGGTCTCTAGAGAAAAATGAGTAAATAAAAGACACATGCAATGTCTTTGATTTGGCCATTTAGGAAGAGGTCATCCACATGCAAAGCTCTGATCCCCAGGTGACTAGCAAAAAGGACAAAATATGAAGGTATTTTTGACTGAAGAATACTTTAGAAACATTTTGGCTGAATGAAAGGTGCTTCCTTACTTTCCACATGAGACCTGTAAAGTCTATATATGAAGATATTATTTGCCCACATCTTGAGGCTGTGATGACATGGGATGAAAGAATATCACTCTGGGGAATGTGATGATAAGGAAGAAAGAAAAATAAAAATATTCGCTTTCAAGACAAAAGGGAAAAGCAATGTAAGCAATGTAAATTTTGGGCAATTACAGTTTTTTTGAAAGCTGGTGAAGGGTGTGTTCTTTTTTTTTTTATAACTGAAACCCAACTACAAACATGTTTGTAATCATGGTGCTTAAATGAAGAAATTATAAAATAAAAAAACCCAATTTTTTTGGTAAAGGTATAGATATTGTCTTTAAGGAGTCACTGCTATGCAGTTATAGTCACTGATCCTTTATCTTGTTAAATGAAGGAATATGCTAAGAAAAAGATGCCCTTCAACAGATGAATGGCTAAAGAAGCAGCTCGGGGGGCAAAGGAGGGAGATATGGGATGCATGCTGGAACAGGGGTAGAGGGAGGACAACACTGGTGGTGGGAATGCCCCTGATTCAATGTCACTATGTACCTTAAATATTACTGTGAAAGATTTGTAATTCACTTTGGTCACAATAAAAATTATTAAAAAAAAAAAAAGATAACCCTGGGGCCCGGGAGATAGCATGGAGGTAAGGCGTTTGCCTTTCATGCAAAAGGTCATCGGTTCGAATCCCGGTGCCCCATATGGTCCCCCGTGCCTGCCAGGAGCAATTTCTGAGCATGGAGCCAGGAGTAACCCCTGAGCACTGCCGTACTATGTTTGGCCCAATGTGTAAATAGTTTTTATCTCACTTAAAAACAAAACAGAATGGAAATAGAGACTCAGAGGGGAAAAAAATCTTTCCTTACAGCTGATGTTTCATAAAATACTATGCAGGCTAGAGAACATTTAAATTTAAATTTAAATTAGGAAAAAAACGGGGCCCGGGAGATAGCATGGAGGTAAGGCGCTTGCCTTTCATGCAAAAGGTCATCGGTTCGAATCCCGGTGCCCCATATGGTTCCCCGTGCCTGCCAGGAGCAATTTCTGAGCATGAAGCTAGGAGTAACCCCTGAGCACTGCCGGGTGTGACCCAAAAAACAAACAAACAAAAAAACAAAACAAATTAGGAAAAAACATTTTCCTATAATCATTTTATCTGGAATTTGTATAAATTGTGAACAAATATAATGATGTTATTAATATATGCAACGTAATTATGTCAGGTGGGGGGAAAGCCATCCTTTCTTTAACTCTATGTTCTATTAAGGTTAAGAAAAAAGACAATACAGGGGCCAGAGGAGGGAAGATGAGGAAGTAGGGCATTTACCTTGCACATGGCAGATCCAGGACAGATGGTGGGTGGTTAGAATCCCGGTGTCCCATTTGTTCCCACAAGCCAGGAGCGATTTCTGAGCACAGAGCCTGGAGTAACCCCTGACCGTCACTGGGTGTGCTCCCCCACAGAAGACAATGCCAGTTTGAGTGAGTTGTTAATATAAGATAAGCGAGCACTATGTTTTGAAGTACGCAATAAATATTCTGTTTATTTTATTTTATTATGGGTAACACCCAGTGGAGCTCAGGAGTTACTCCTGGCAGGCTCAAGGGACCATATGGGATGCCGGGGATAGAACCCAGGTCCTTCCCAGGTCAGCCACATGGAAGGCAAAAGCCCTACCACCGTGCTATCACTCCAGCCCCCAACTTCTGTTTTCATCTTTAGGAGACTCAAAATTTTAAGTAGAAAGAGTGAGTTCCTTCTGTGTGCGCATATGCTTGTGTTTATATATAAGTGATGATTTCTCAAATGACAATATTTTAAGGTCAAATCCCTTTACATAGAATAAAACCACAGCAGTTCCTGTTTATAAAGCTTCTCTGACTAGTCACATATGGTTCTTACTTCCCAAATATTGTCTTCCATTTTTTTTTAGTGAATTTTCCCTTTTAAACAAATCTCTGTGTTTTTTCCCCTACTCACTGTACTATCAGGAAATGAAACAGATCAGAAGTCATATGACCATGGGAAGTTAAGATTTCTTAAGTTTTGCAGTATAGGAACTCAAAGATATTATTTTGTAATATATTCAGAGTTCTAATGTACAAGTAGTTGGAATAATTACAGTTTTATCCAGTTAGGTTGGGGACATAAAGTCTTAAAAAATTTGCAATATTGGGGACCAGAGTGATAGCACAGGGTAGGCCTTCCATGTTGCTGACCCAGGACAGACCCAGGTTTGATTTCTGGCATTCCATAGAGTCCCCTGAGCCTGCCAGGAGTGATTTCTGAGTGTAGAGCCAGGAGTAAAAACTGAGTGAGCTGGGTGCGGCCCCCCAACATTCTTGCAATATTATGAAGGCCCAAGTTTACAAACAATAATAAAAATTTCTGAATCTTTGAAAAGCTTTAATGGGGGCAGGAGAGATAGTATGGAGGTAAGGCATTTGCCTTGCATGCAGAAGGATGGTGGTTTGAATCCCAGCATCCCATATGGTTCCCTGAGCTGGCCAGGATCGATTTCTGAGCATAGAGCCAGGAGTAATCCCTGAGTGCTGCCAAGTGTGACTCAAAACCCAACTCTCCCCACCACCCCCAACTGAAAAACTTTCATGATTCTGAATATTTCCATGTATCTCAAAAGTAGATCCAAATGGGAAGTTTATGAACATTGATCAATGTTCATAATTAGAACCAAATAACAGTTGAGTTGAGCTTATATTTACAAACCTTTACATATGTGGCATTTAACAAAAAACAAGCAAACAAAACCAACTCTATTGGAGTAGTGAAAAGGTTGGGTTGGTTCTTTTTCTGCTGTTCACTTGTTTTAATTTTTTGGGTCACACCCGACAGTGCTCAAGCTTTACTCCAGGGATTACTCTGGTGGGCTTAGGGGACCATAAAAGATGCTGGTAATAAAACGCAAATCAGCTGTGTGCAAGGCAAGTAGTGCCTTCCTGCTGTACTGACTCCAAACAGTAATGAATAAGTTGACAGGAGACTAAGAGGACCATTTTAAATGTGCCTTTCAAATGGTTAGCTTTAAAATTATGGAATATAATGACATATTGCTCAGACATAAAATAAACTCTTACAGTAAGAGTTATCACATATATTGAATGGGGGAAATCATTACGTAAAATAACAGAAAGAATAAGATAAATATCAGTGATCTCACTGTGGGCTATAAAAATAAGAAAAACAAGGGAACAGAATTGTAGACAATCTCCTGAGCTGTGGTTTCAAGATGGAAGAGAGGGGAGAGAGGGACCAATAAACAGTGGTAAAGAGTACTGTAATTTAATGATGATTGTGGGATGATAATATATACCTTGAAGAGACGCGAAACTGTATCCTGGTACACGGTCTTGTAAACTAATGTTATCTCAATTAAAATAATTTCAAAACACAACTATGTATTCATGGGGATGAAACCACAACACGGAGCTTTTAGTTAAGTGGGGGTGTTCATGCCGAATTTAGATGTTAAGACATGTGGCAAACAATGCAGGTCTCAGGATCTAAGGTTTTCCTTTAAAACAAATGGCATACAAGTAGCAGGGTTCAAACAAGTGGAAGCTGAGATAAACAGATGGGAATATATTAAGCTGAGAAGCTTCTGCACCTCAAAGGAAACAGTGCCCAGAATACAAGAGCCACCCACTGAGTAGGAGAAATTATTCATCAGATAAGGGGCTAATCTCCAAAATATACAAGGCAGTGACAGAACTTTATAAGAAAAAACATCTAATCCCATCAAAAAAAGGGGAGAAGAAATGGACAGACAATTTGACAAAAAAGGAATACAAATGGCCAAAAGGCACATGAAAAAATGCTCCACATCACTAATCATCAGGGAGATGCAAATCAAAACAACTATGAGGTACCACCTCTCGCCACAGAGATTGGCGCACATCACAAAGAATGAGAACAAGCAGTGCTGGTGGGGATGTGGAAAGAAAGGAACTCTTATCCACTGCTGGTGGGAATGCCATTTAGTCCAACCTTTATGGACAGTGATATGGAGATTCCTTTAAAAACTGGAAATTGAGCTCCCATTTGATCTAGCTGTACCACTCCTAGGGATATATCCTAGGAACACAAAACCCCCTTCCTCACATCTATATTCATTGTAGCACTATTTACAATAGCTAGACTCTAGAAACAACCAAGATGCCCTTCAAGAGATGAATGGCTAAAGAAATTGTGGTACATATACATAATGGAATATTATGCAGTCATTAGTAGAGTCATGGAATTTTCCTATACATGGATGTACATGGGATCTATTATGCTGAGTGAAATAAGTCAGAGGGAGATAGATGCAGAATAGTCTTACTTATCTATGGGTTTTAAGAAAAATAAAAGACATTCTTGCAATAATTTTCAGAGACAAAAGAGAGGAGGGCTAGAAGTTCCAGCCCACTACATGAAGTTCACCACAAAGAGTGGTGAGTGCAGTTAGAGAAATAACTACATTGAGAACTATGATAACAATGTGAATGAATGAGGGAAGTAGAAAGCCTGTCTAGAGCACAGGCGGGGTTGTGCTGGGGAGGAGGGAGATGAGACATTGGTGATGGGAATGTTGCACTGGTGAAGGGGATGTTCTTTACATGACTGAAACCTAACCACAATCATGTTTGTAATCAAAGTGTTTAAATAAAGATAATAAAATAAAGAAAGCAGCAGGGTATCTAGAGATTGGATGTAATTATTATTGTTGTTATTTTATTAAAGAAAGAAATAACAGGTGGGGCCAAAGTGATAGTACAGTGGGTAGGGCATTTGCCTCACATGCAACTGATCTGGGTTTGATCCCTGACATCCCCTGAGCATCGAGCCAGGAGGAACCCCTGAGAATTGCTGGGAGTAGCCCGAAAACAAAACAAACAAACAAAAAAAGAAATAACAAGCAACTTAAGACCTGGGTGAATGCTGCCTGTAAGTCAGCTTCACAACAGAAAAAAATTTATTTGGATAATTATGCTTCTAAATCTTAATATGGTTAGGCAAAACTATGATAGAACATATATGGCAAGAAGGAAAAAAATTTGAAGTTGAAACAGCAATTAATATCGATTATTCTAGGATACCTTTTAAAAATGTGACAGCAGATGCAGAGCACTTGTCCAGAGGAGATAAAGCATGCTTCTAAGGAAAGTTTTTAGAAATTGTTTTGGAGGGGGGTCACACCCAGCAGCACTTAGGGGATACTCCTGACTCTGCACTCAGAATTCCCTCTAGACAGGCATGGGGACCACTGTCTGTCCTGGATTAGCTGCATGCAAGGCAAATGCCCTATTGCTGTGGTATCTCTCCGGACTAAAGTTTCTAGAATTTTTGTTTGTTTTGGGGTCACACACGGCAGCGCTCAGGGGTTATTCCTGGCTCTATGCTCAGAAATCGCTCCTGGCAGGCTCAGGGACCATATGGGATGCTGGAATTTGAACTTCCGACCTTCTGCATGCAAGGCAAATGCCCTACCTCTCATGCTATCTCACCAGCCCCAAGTTTCTAGAAATTTTAAAGAATTTGATTTTAAAAGGTAATGTTTAGCTTGCTGCTCCAGACAACATACTTTGAGAAGTCTTACTGAAAGTAACTCTCTGACCATTCTCTATTGAGTTAGTAAAAGGATTTTCAATATGCTCAAGCACATTTAAGATAAAGTAAAAATTTTCATTGCATCATTTTACAGACAACTTTCACCCTGTCAGAGACTGGCTGCCAATATGTATGTCCTTGAACAGCAAAAACCACATACGATCTTTCTATAGTTCTAAATTGCTGGTAAAGAATTACAATTTCATAAAAACATCGAGGAGATCAGACTTGAACTTATCTAAACATGAGCAAAACCACAAGGGCAAGAGTTCTCCATTTATTCTTCTTTCAAAGCCACAGCAAGTTAATTCTACATAGATTGTGGAATGTTCCACATATTGTTCTGACCAAATAGACCCCAATGGGTGAATTATATTGTCAAACGAGGCGGTGTCTTGAGTCAACAAGGGTAAATGTTTGACTCATGATGACAAGCAGATTTGGTGGCATTTATGGACCTCACAGAAACAGAACATGTAACAATAAATTAGAGAGGGGAAAAAACGGTTGTGTTTGTATGTCTTTAGTCTCACAGAAGTACAAGAATTTGTTGTAACTTGACTATAACTAAAAAATTGCTCTGGGAGATATTTTTTTTTCCCTCCTGAGCTACATTCTTCTGAACAGAAATACAGGTGCTATGTTGCTCTTTATGGCTTGTACAGTTAGCTCACGCTTTCCCTAGATATTCTATGAGACACCTCTAAGATATTATTTTTTATTTTTAATTATGAGAAGAAAGATGCAAAGAAAGAGGACAAGGTATAGTTACAGTGGAAGGACAATCACCCTTAAACAGAATTCACAGAAGTCCCCTTGCTGATATCTTAACTTTGAACTTTCAGTCAAAGAACATTATGATAAAACAGAACCCATTTAAAATTACTTTGTCCCTCAAGTCCCCAGATTGTAATACAGAATATTTCTTAGCTGCACATCAAGCAATCTAAAGTCATAAAACTTATGTAACTCCTTAAACATTGAAGGCATAGTATTTTTTTACATTTCCATGCACATGCATATTAGTTTAAGTTAACCTCAAAAGTAGGGTTTTCTTTTTAAGGATAAGAGTCAAAGGAGCATAGTAAAAACAGTATTAGAGTGGCAATAATTGTTTGCATAGGCCCACCAAAATATGGGGGACATGGAAAGGAAAAACCTTGGCCTAAATACAAGGAAACCCTACTCCTAAAGTTTCCTGGCATAAGACCAACTCTAGACTCCAGGCAAACTAGTTGTCTGTAGTGCCAACACACTTATTTTTCACACAGTCTTTGTTATTGGTATCATGTTTCTGTATTAAAGATCCTGGAATCTGCATATCCTACATTGAAGTCAGGATGTGGAGTGTCCTCTAGTTTCACCTCACAATTAGAGGGCAATGTAGAAAGCCCTGTCCAGTATGAAGGTCGTTGATGTTCTTAAGTCTTCTCAGTGTTAAGGGAAGTCTCTTCTGAGTAGATCGATGTCGGAGCAGTGGTAGGGTCTTCCGTGGTAGAGGATTGCTTCCAGGTGTTGTTATAAAAAACCTTGGATGTTTTGGAGATAGCTTCCCTGGTTCAGGGGTGAATGGAGAATGCCCATTCTTCTGAGGCCTGTGCCAGGTCATTATGTCAATGTTCAGGGTGTAAGGTCCCATTGCACTACAAGATTTTACACCTCTAAGATATTCTAAAATGAATAATATCTCATTGATAGAAGAGAATGAAAAACAGCAATGAATTATTAGCTGTAAGCTAAAGGTTTGGTGACAATAAGTTTTCTCATCTGTGGTGGTAAAATATTTTTGTCTCCTGAGAGTTTGAGTTTCTTTATTGGTGGTTAATGGGGGGGGGGGGAACACCCAATATGCTCTGAGGCCATACCTGACTCTGTGCTCAAGAGTGGCCACTAGAAATGATTTTGGGCCACACCCAGTGGTGTTCAGGACTTACTTATGACTCTGTGCTCAGGGGGCCGGAGAGATGGCATAGCGGTAGGGCATTTGCCTTGCATGCGGCTGACCTAGGAGGGACCTATTTTGATTCCCTGCACCCATGTGGTCCCCCAGCCTGCCAGGGGCGATTTCTGAGTGCAGGGCCAGGAGTGACCCCCGAGCGCTGCTAGATGTGGTCCAACAACCAATCGATCAATTAATAAATCAATAAAATTAAAAAATATACCTGGTGGGCTCAAGGGAGCAAAAGGGGTGTTGGGGATCAAACCTAGGTTGGCCATACATAAGGCAAGTGCCCTATCCACTGTACCATCTCTCTAGCCCATGCATATAATCATGGAACCATAAGCATTGCCACGCTGATTACAGAGCCTTCTGCATAACCAAGGCTGGCTGTATGCAAGGAAAGTGCTTTACCTCTGTAATATCTCTTTGGGCCCATAAGGGTTGCTCTAAATTTTTGTTGAATGTATGTGTAAACTACTGTTGGAAAACTAAGTACTGTGTATAAAATATTTTTTATATGCACAGCTTAGGCCAGTAGGTTAAATGGATAGATCGTATTTTATGAATTCTCTACCACATTTTGAAAAAATATGACTATATCATATATATGTCCATGTATGACAATATCACAAGTTTATTTGATATCTCTATACTACATTCTGATATATGACTATGGTTTAGCAAAAATATTTTGTCTTGTTATAAACAAAGTAATAAAGAATCAAGAGGCTCTCAGATTTTGCAGCTTCATTCTGAAGATTCAGTGGAACTCAAAATGTCTACGAGTATGTAATCCCTGCTAGTTATGATTATAAAACATTACGTGGCATTTTTCAAAGATGGAGAGGGAAGAGCCTGAAGTCCCCATATGTCATGTCTCATTGTCTACATCAGACGCTGACTCTTCACTGGGTGTTGCTTTTCTGGGGGCACATCTGGCAACATCTAGAGACATTTGACTATGATAATGAAAGGGTGTTACTGGCATCTAGGAGGAAGAGGAAGATGCTGCCAAATCTCTATAATTCCAAGGACAGTTCTCCACATCCTATATTACTAATTTCTACCTGGCATAAAATGTCAATAGCTTGGCAACTGATAAACCCTATTTTAAAACAACTAAGAAGATATTAGTAACTAAAAAAAAATGACATGACATTAAATAGTAAGAGTAAGTTTGGGGGCCCGGGAGATAGCATGGAGGTAAGGCGTTTGCC
>PVKC010008464.1:0-11096 GCA_004027635.1 Crocidura indochinensis | reverse complement strand
ACACTGAAAGTTAAGCATTAGGAAAGCAATAGAAAATGCTCACATTTGTGTTACGTACAGAGAGATCTGTCTAGGCAAGTCCATGGTAGAGGAGGGCTGTGAAGTACATCCAGAATCTAAAGAGGTTAAAATTTGACGAAGAGTACTGATAGATGCTTTATAAAAGTATTATTTTATATTTCAAAGAACATCAACTAACCATTAGTATATCTACTACATAATAATAAATGGTGACATATAAACTGTTTTTTTTTGTTTTGTTTTGTTTTTGGGACACACCCAGTGGTGCTCAGGGGTTACTCCTGGCTCTGTGCTTAGAAATCGCCCCTGGCAGGTTCAGGAGACCATATGGGATGCCGGCAATCCTGTGCAAAGCAAATGCCCTACCACTGTGCTATCTCCCCTGTACCATATAAGCTGTTCTAAATCTTCACTGCTGGCTCAGAAGAGTTTTCTTTTGTTTGTTGGTTTTTGGGTCACACCCAGCAACGCTCAGGGGTTGCTCCTGGCAGGATCAGGGGACTATATGGGATGCTGGGATTCGAACAACTATCCTTCTGTATGCAAGACAAATGCCCTACCTCCATGCTATCTCTCCAGCCCTGGAAGAGTTTTCTTTAATGCATCAGTGTGAATTCAGATTGTTAAAAGACACTGTGAAAAAATATTAGTTTGTAAATGGCAAAGGGCCTTTATCTCTTAAAAAATTAAAGGCCATAAAGAGGATTTTTGAACGTTTAGATAAACCTTGGGCTGGGTAGGATATGAGCCTTGCAGCAGCCGATATGGGATGGACCCAGTTTTGCATTCCACATGGTCCCCTGAGCCTGTCAGGAGTGATTTCTGAGCACAGAACCAGGAGTATCCCCTAGAGTGCCACTGAGTGTGGCTCCAAAATAAATAAACAAATGAACAAACAAAAAGCCACATCTTGAGAGTATTATAGACTATACAAGTAAATTGCAGTTTTACACTTCTGAGGGGGCATCAAATGAGGGCTGGAACATCAGAAGTCTAGTGCATATAACATTGTCTGTAGTTAGAACAATGCTTTTTCATACTAAATTGCTCAACAGATTTATTCAATAAATAATGACTGAAAACATGACTATCTTTTGCAAACACACACCAAAAACCAATTTATACTATAACTTCATTCTTTAGGACAGAATGGGAGTGAGTTTAAAATGGATTGTTTTAGTAACCATGGTAGAAAAGCTTGCATATACAAGCATCCCAAAATAGGACCTCATGAAAACTCAACCCAGGCCTTATTTGGGTAATAACTGACTTGTGAAAAGCGATAACATTCCATTTCTATTCACACATGCCTTCCAGCTCTCCAATGCAAATAAAGAATTAGCTGATATTACCCAAGAAGTGACTTAAGTTCTAATTCTTCATGAAGAACCCATAGACTTCTTGCCATCTCAATTGCTTCTTGTCATCAGTAACAAGTATCTACCTTTAGAATTGATAGGGAGGAAACTCAGCTGAAGGTCTCAAAATGTGTTCTATACATCACCCGTATCGGCCTCACTTCATGGCACTAAATACTGATTCTGGACTTATCACCCACCATACACTGAAGTCATCTATGGATACTGTAGGAAGCTGTACTTGATGTTCCTTACCTGATAATGGAAAAATCTTCTATACATGGATAACTGCCTTCAGCAGAATTCTCATCCTGAAGCTATATAAAATGATTATTTCTTTATCCTCTAAATGAACCTATAAGAGCTTTCTGAGTGTCTGGTTTATTCCAGAAAAGAGTAGAAAAAAATTTAATGGAAGCTGTAGAAGACCAAAACTGAGAGGGTTACTTAAAATTTTGTTTCTTTTGGTGCCACACGTCAGGGCTTACTCTTAGTTGTACACAGAGGTGCCAGGGATCAAATTGGGGGCTGATCTTGTATAAGATAAACATCTTAGTCCAGTACTCTTACTCTGCCCCCGACTTAGCTAATATTTTGGAAATTCACATAATTTCCTTTAAAATAAAAGAACAGCACAATAAAGAGAGAATAGGAAGAATGTAAAGACTACTCTTATTTCACACCATTAAAAGTTTCTAAGAACCAGAAGTGATAATGGCTGTATCTGTATACAATTTTTTTTTTTACTTTTTCTTACAATGTTAAAATTTTCCCTGGGGGGGGGTGCGCTGGGGGATGTGAATCAGTGGTTAAGTATATGCCCTACTTGAGTGAGGAGACTCTGGACTGGATTCTCTATACACTCCCCTCAACAAATATATATCTTTTTAATTTTTTATGAACTACAAAATAAACATCATTTAGAATGCAGTCGTCACACAATCAGTCCACAAATGTATCCTACTAAAGAACTGTATGATAGATTAAAAGGATAGCCACAAATTCTTTGATAGCCATCCTGTCAACAGGTATTGGCTATTTCCTCTCCTTACATCTGGACTAGCTTTGTGATTTCTTACCTGGAAAGAGTCAAAATGACCCTGGTCACTTTTGAGTGTAAATTAGTTTTAAACTAAGCAGACAGCTTTCATTGTATTCTTGGAAGTCAGTTGCCACGCTGCAATGAAGTCTGCACTAGCTGGATTATGACAGAATTTGGGAGAAAGATCTCAAGAACAAGCAGCCATTTAATACTTTTCACCCTCAACTGAACTCTCGGCTGAATGCTGGTGCAAGAGACCTTAACCATGACATACATGTGGAGAACAGGCACTTAGCGGGATCCAGTCAATGAACTATTTCAAACCACGAAAGTTCAGTGGTCGGAAAGGAGTTTGTTCTGCAGAAATAGAGAACTGAAACAATCACTATATATTTTCTCAGTCACTGTTCCAGATTGTAGAACTAAAACAGGACAATTATGAGTAATTTTTTTTTTTTGTATTTGCACAAGATCAATTAGCTGTTGGCTAAAATACAAGGAGCTTGATCTTACAGGTTGTATTTCTGGTAGGGGTTATAAATGCTGGGAACCACTATTTTCTTTCCAATATACTTGGAGATTTTGAAAAGGATATTCTTTTCCGGTTTCTTAATTTCAACTGAGAAATAGAACTAAATTTATTTCCTACAATATCCTAAAATGTTTGTACCCTAGATTGCTGATTAAGTTAGTGCATATTTAAATGTTCATTATTATTATCATCATCATCATTATTATTATTATTATTATTATTATTATATATTTTTTTGGATTTTGGGCCACACCTGGTAGTGCTCAGGGGTTACTCCTGGTTGTCTGCTCAGAAATAACTCCTGGCAGGCATATGGGACACCGGGATTCGAACCGACCACCTTTGGTCCTGGATCGGCTGCTTGCAAGGCAAACGCCGCTGTGCTATCTCTCCGGACCCAAACGTTCATTATTTTAGGCTATTAAAATAGTAACTTAATCCTTCTAGTCTGACAAATAATCTTTCTGTTATACATTTTCGACTAATATTCTATTTTGAGGGAGTGCATAAATAGAAATGTGTTTTCCTATAAAATCTGCTTTAAGAATTCCTTAATTTTTTTCTTCTTATTGTTAGTAAACTTGCATTATTTACACTTCAAGTAAATCCTCAGGATGAAGATTATTCTCTACCAGGAATGTTATTCTTCTCCTTCCCATTTACCTAAACCCTCCTTATCTTAAATACCCATGACCTTGCATTAACCTTTTGCTATAAACTCCTTGAAGGTTGAATTTGGCCAAGACTACATAGCTAAATAACCTACCTGTTACTTAGCTTCTATCAGTTCTGAATCTGGTGTTTACCTTGAAACACTGCAAGGAAGTAAAATGTTTTCTCTTTTATGTCTTAGATGACTTTGTTTTAGCCTCTGTTAGTGTCTTAAAAAGATCATGCGCCATTACTAAAGAACCACACAAATAAAGGCAGACTCTGTCTTCAGTCCTTTGCTGTTTCAGTCCTTTGCTAGAAACCTATGAACAATGCATGCAAGTCAGGTTTCCCTAAGGTCTTTGCATGTCAAATCAGAGCTATCTCAACATCCACTCTTCTTTGAAAGGATGCAAATTTTAAAACACAGCTGTCTGTTTACCTTGGGAGACTTAGCCAGAATTTGCAAATAAGCTTAGGTAAGTGTATCCTACTATTGAAAGACCTCTCTAAGTAATGAGATGTTTAATTTTTCATATTGGACAGCAAAAAACTTCCAGGAACAGGCATCTTCTATGTGACCCATACTTTAAAGAATATCCTTTGTGTTCAGCATATCTTTAACTGTGCTAAGTCTTTATGCCAGGAAGGAGAATAACAAAACTGCAAAAAGTGCTAGATCTGCACAATGCTCAGACAGTGGACCATCTCATTAAATAACTTTATTAATGACTTGGAAACCAGTGGACATTCCAGCAGTAAGTTCCTTAGAGGGCATTAAATGAGGAGATGGTAAAAGAGACAGAGGTGAGGCCCAACAATATTAATGGATCTGAGGAGATTAGATACAGACAGTAAAAGCATGCTGCAAGTTAAGTCTGGCAAAACAGAATAAAGTACAAACCTCCAAGAGGAAAATATCTCAGAAGACTAACATTCTTTGGATGAATGCAATGTCAAAATGAGGTCAAAATCTACTGGATGAGATAATGGCGGAGGGAAGTGGACATTGGGAGAGGATTAAGGAGTTGAACCATGAAACTCTATCATTGACAGTGTTGTAAATCATGGTAACTAAAATAAAATGGCCAAAAAAAAAAAAAACCAACTGGATGGACTTTGGGACCCACAGAATAGATGGAATTATGAAATAGAGAAAAGTAGAAAGTCTATTATCATGCTGCCTCAGAGGTCATCAGCAAACACCGGAGATGACTAAAATGATGAGTGTGAGAAGCTGAACTTTCTTAGATCTAAATATTCCTTCAGAAAGTTGAAAAGCACCTCAGGAGCTCTGGAGCAAAGATTCAAACCTTCAAACACCCCCCTCCCATAGGCATAGCACAGATATTAAAAGAATGAGGCAAATAAAACTCTGCTGATCATCGATGGAAAGAAGAATGAGACCTGTTCTCAATTATTATTTACACTCTCAGTTGTGGCGGGCAAGGTAATTAAGAAACACGTTTTTTCCTTAATCCACACCATAATCCACACCAAAAAGTGAATTTAGAGCAAGTATCAATTCTGCACAAAGCCGTGTAGCTAAAAGAAGACTTTTGATCGTAGAAGTTTAGAGGAGGAGGGATGGTTGAGATGACCCAGCTAATGTTGATTTCAGAGTGAGAGGTGGAGGTCACCAAACTTAGACTTGTCTTTTTAGTTGACTAAAAGTGAAGCTTTCTCAGTTCTTACTCAGCCCTCCCCAACCCTAACATTCCAGAAGGATCAGCCTAAGAAGCTTTCATGGGTCTGGGTTTTCTTTCTATTTAAGGTCGACAGTGACAAAATGACACCAATAAGTTCTGGCTCCTGGTGTGAACCCATTCCCTCTTTGAAGTGAAACATTCTCCAAACCTAGAAAATCGACTTATTATCACAGAGCACAGTTTTCCCATAAGTATGGTTCTCCTTCTAGACATTGTTTCATTTCTTGGGTAATAAAGGAGGGTGAGATATCAGAGAACGGAGAATAAAGATTGGAGCAGGAAGCTGAAAAATAAAACACACACCCAGACAGGAATAGGAGTCAGAAATGACTAATTAGTCTCTGGTTGAGATGATATAATATCTACGTGTGTGAACTTAAAACCCAGTCTGGACAGAGAGTCCTTCCATTTTGCCACTGACCCTAAAAGGAATCTAAACTTATTGAGTGAGCTGGGCTTAATCTCCCGGGCTTTGCTTGAGTTTATCATAAGGGAGAAGGTTTTAGAATGGATTCTGCCTTCCTTGGACTGCTCTACTGAATATGCCAGAGTGGAGGAGAGAGTCATGAGATAGGATCAATGAAAATATCCACCATGATCGATGTTACCAACAGGATTTGATGCTTAAATCTTAAATACCGTATTTTTCGTAACACAAGATGTACCCCTTCCCCCCAAAAAGATAGGGGAAAATGTTTGGAGCGAATGCTGACTCTAGCAATGAGGAATTCTTGGGGTTCCCAGAAAACTAGAAGAGTACCTGAAACTTAAACTCTCTCAATTTGTTAATTAATGATAGTCATAATGATTCTTTAGGTCACGTTGACTGCTGTTCACTTAACATGGTTGAAATATTATTCTGTTATGGTTTATTGAATATTTGAGCACACCAATTCTTTCAGGATATTTTTTTCTTGTTTTCCTTGTCTAAAAACTATGTGCATCTTATGGTCAGGTGCATCTTAGACAGTGAAAAATACAGTAGTTTCTAAAGTTGAGTACCACACAAAACAGAATTATGCAATGTGCTAGATACAAAAATACAGAAAGGTTTCTAGCAGTTTCTCAACTCTCACACTTATTGGTTCACTAATACAAAAACTCCCAGCCTGAGTTGTTTGTTTGGTTCCTTGGTTTGGATTACACCCAGGGGTGCTCAGGGTTCCTGGAACTGCACTCAGGAATCACCCCTGATAGGCTCAACAGACCATTTGGGATGCTACAGATCAGTTTGGCTATATGCAAGACAAGTGTCCCATCTGCTGTGTTATGGTTCTGGCCCCTCAGCCTGAGTTTTAAAGAAATTAGAGTGAATTTATAATTTTCCTATTCCTTTACTTGCATGGTAGTTTTAGAATTTCACTACCATTTAGATCTCCTGGTTTATAATAGCTCCCAATTTATTTTACTTTGATTCTTAGAAAAAAATGTATGCTTTTTTTTTTTTTTATAAATTTAAGAATAAGGTTCCTATAGAAAGAGGAAAGAAATAAAGAGAAACTCAAAGGATTCATATGGTCCTTCCTAACATCTAAGTGTCTTAAAAATGCAGAATCTTTCTTTCATTATCCTAATTGTTTTGTGTTTTACTCCTGTAAGCTGAAGTACATAAAGGGGTCTGGAAATATGGCACAGGAGGTAAGGCACTTGCTTTATGTGAGACTATTTTGACTGTGACCCCTAGTATGATCCCCAACACAGTCTTTGGCCAATCCCCTGGAGTCAGAGCTAGGAATAGCCCCTAATATATTTAAAGTTCAAATACATATCACAATATCCTTTGTTGCATTTGAAGAAATCTTTATATTCACTTATAGAAGAATTTGTCTAACTCTGCACTCAGAAATCGCCCCTGGCAGGCATGGGAGACCATATGGGATATGCTGGGATTCGAACCACCATCCATTCTGGATCGACTGCGTGCAAGGCAAATGCCCTACCCCTGTGCTAGCTCTCCGCCCCAATTTGTCACATATATATTTAAATATAATCTTGCAAGATTGGAGTAGCCTTGGGAGAGCAGCAAGAGAGCTTGCACAACCAGCCTGGAGGACCCAGGGGGCTTTATGATTTAGAGCCTGTGACTTCGCTGCAGGAAAAACAGCTCTGGATTCTTCCATAATGACAACAGCATATCAGCTCCTTTTGAGGTTACAGCATACATAAACAGGATCTGCCTCAGAGTTTCCAGTTGTGGAAGATGGAAGTCAAAAGAAAAAATAACACAGGCAGGGGGTTGTGAGACCCAAAACCTTTTCTGTTTTAAACTGTGGAAGAAGACTTGGTTTTACTTGCATGTAAGACTAGGGACAAAAAAATAAAAAGGAAAGGAAAGGAGAACCCCCATAGCATGTAAAATGTCCCCAGAAAGGAAACAGGAAAACCCCTAGAACAGTGCTATCGCTCTGGCCCCCAGAAAAGCTTTTTAATAAAAACCTTCCTGGTGACAAGCCTTCCAGAAGTACCAAATGGGAGAACTACCACATGGGTAGGTTTCTCTTTTCATTTTACAGTGAAAACTATCAAGTTATTTCCAGGATCCCCTAAAATCTGTGAGTGACACTGAAGGCTTCCTAGACTTTAAGAAACCCTAAAAAAAAAAAAAAAAAAAAAAAAGCAGGCAGGAAAGGAATGGAGACAAGAGTGGAAATCAGAAAAAGAAGCTAGACATGAATGAACTAAGTGGAGAAAATGCTTCTGCATGCAAGGCAAACACCTTACCTCCATGCTATCTCTCCAGTCCCCAGGAAACAGGATTTTTGAGTCTGGGTGAGAGAGATCTGAACATGGACCACGAAGATTTCTCTAGGATCAGCCTCTGGCTCAAAAGTGGATCTCAGAGCTCTGATGGGAAGGAAGCCAGAGTAGGGAAAACTCACCACTTTCCAAGAGTTTGTGGACACTTCCTTCCTCAAACTGGGATAGACTTAGAGGAAATGGTACCCACACTGACTGCTTTTCTCGGGTCAGGATCCAGGAATGCAGCAAGATTCAACATACACTGAGGCTCCTATTCCAGGGAACAGGTCATAGGTCATAGGTCCTATTCCCAATTTCCTTCTTAACACTAAAATTTTCTCTATCATTTAACCAAGTTGGAAAGAAAACAAACTGTTAATTAAAATGGAGGAAACAAAAAGTACTGAGACCAAAGACATGCTAATGCCAAGAGTGGGATCCTTAGTAAGTATCACAACCAAGTGACAATTCTTGTACTAAAGGATATCGACAGGAAAGTATTTTATAAGGAACATTGCATGGAGAGGACAAAAAGACAACCTTGCTGGTAAGAATTCCCTCATTTTTTTTTTCGAGGTTAGGGTATCTTACAAGCAGTGCTGAGAAGACCCAGAGGTCCCTTTGATCAATTCTCTACTAGCTAGGTCAGAAATGCAATGTGAGGCCCAAATGCAATGTGTATGCTGTGGGAACCCATACAAAGGCCACATTGGTGAGGCTTGGGACCTCTGAGCTGCACAGAATGATGCTCAAATGAGCATGCTGTGACATGCATCTTTTTTTTTTTGCTGTTTTTTTGTTTTTGGGTCACACCCGGCAGTACTCAGGGGTTACTCCTGGCTCCATGCTCAGAAATTGCTCCTGGCAGGCACAGGGGACCATATGGGGCACTGGGATTTGAACTTATGATCTTTTGCATGAAAAGCAAACACCTTACCTCCATGCTATCTCCTGGGCCCCTGTGACATGCATCTTAACCCCTGTACTAACTCTTTAATCCTTCAGGCATATATTAGGAGTTGGGTAGAATATTATTATTGCCATTATTACAATCCTATATTCTTCCCTCCCTTCCTTCCATCCTCCCTTCCTTCCTTGACATACCCAGCAGCTCTCAGGGGTTACTCATGGCTCTGAGCTCATAAATTGCTCCATATGGGATGTCAGGGATTGAACTTGGGTCTGTCCTGGGCAGGCTGCATGCAAGGCAAATGCCTTACCGCTGTACTATCGCTCAGGCCCCCAATACATTTTCTTAAATTAGCCCAAAGTTAAGCTTCATGATCTTGCACTATATCAGTGCTTCTCAATTATTTTCTGTCATGCCTCCCTAGGAAGAAGAAAACATTTTTGTGGCCCCCCCCCGCTACTGTAAATAGTATCTTTATAAAAAAAAACTTTAAACTGCAAAACAAAAATATATCAAATAATTTGAGCTGATTTTTTTAATCCGAGGTGATGTCTGGATTAATGGCTACAATGAGCACATTTTGCAATGCATAGCTCTTCGAAGTGGGGTTTGAAGCAGGACACAGCAATTCTCAGCTCCAGAAACATACAGAGACATAAACATGGGGCTTAGCTTGTTATGACAGTGTTTGACAAGGTCAACCGTGCCCCCCTTTATGGAGCCTTGCACCCCCCTGGGGGGTGTGCCCACTATTTGAGAAGCACTGCACTATATGTGTATATATATGTATATATATATGTATGTATGTATGTATGTATATAAACCTAAACTGACTTGGAGAATAAAGGAATATTATTTCAAACTCTAGAACTGTAAAATCATCCCACGCACCATATCTCCAAGCCCAGGTGAAATGAGTCTGAATCAGGATTGCACATAAAATAATTCATTGAGGGTGAAACACATAGAGTCTGGCAGTTTTCTATCTCGTATCTCCACTCAGCTACCAGCCTGAGTACAGAGACGGCCCCTGGGTGGGGGAATAAGGACAGTTGACTCAGGCTATCCTTCGCCAGTGCTGCCCAGGTTTACAAGCAAGACCAGCTCTGTTTTAGGGTAAATCCAAGTTGTAAACAAACATACAAAGGAACCAGAGATGATCTTTGTTTTACGTAAAATATGGTATACCCTAACATAGTATGTAACCTAACATGCACCTAACATAAGGTGTAACCTAACATGTTTAACCTACTAAGCAAAAAGCAGAGTATTTAAAATCAGTACTCATGAAAAAAACTTTTTAAATTCACTGGTCAACAGTATTTCTTATCAGTTTTACTCTTAATGCATTGATTTAATATTATGGCAATAAACTTTTGCTTTCCCCCAAACAATACCCCATCCTGCTTTAGTGTAACATAAAGTGTTTCTCACATTAATGGGATTCAGATCCCTGCTCTGGTCATACCAGGGGTAGGCAAAGAGCATCTAGTGTTATGCATTTGGTAATCATTATCAAAATCCATGGCTCCTTTCTGCATAAATTATGGCAATGCCGTGTGTGCAATCCCAATCAAATGCTGCTAATTTTTAATGCATGAGTTTTCGATTTGAGGATCAAACGAGTTAAGAACTGTGTCTGAAGGCAGGAAGAAGGTTCCAAGGGCTAGAGCTCATGCTTTGCAGGTGGAAGTTTCTGGGTTGGAGCCTGACTGACTATCTATATGGCTCCTGGCAGAAATGATAGTGTAAAGACAGATAATGCAGGCTATCCTGAGTCAGTCCCATCCAGGTTTCCAAGGAAGACAATCTCTATTTTTCGGGTAATTCCAAGTTGTAAACAAACATACAAAGGAACCAGGGATGATCTTTGTTTTAGGTAAAATAAGGTGTAACCTAACATAGGAATAAGCAAAAAGTAGAGTATTTAAAAAGAGTTCTTGGCCACTGTGGGTGTCACCCCCCCAACCTAAAAAAGAATTATGTTTAAGTTGAGAAGGAATGAGAAAAACAAGAAGAAATCTCTCAATGGACCATAGATTGGAATTATTCTATCAAAGGAGGTTTTTGGTTTTTGTTCTTAAGTGTCTGCTGCATTGAGCTGGAATTCTGTGTGTGTGTGTGTGTGTGTGTG
>PVKC010008463.1:0-28051 GCA_004027635.1 Crocidura indochinensis | reverse complement strand
ACTATTTCTTCTCTAAACTCCATTTCTGAAAGACTGCTTAGGTTGTTGGTCATTGTCAGGTCATCAGAGTTTCCATCTTCATTCTCTATGGGTGATGTTGCTCTGCGTAGTTTCCCCGTTGTCACGCTTGTGCAGTGGGTTTTTCTACGTGTTGTGGTGGTATTCATTGGGCAGTTGGAGTGCGCGGCCGCGAAGCGAATGCTTCGACCACTTTTAGGTGGGATTAAGGAACCCAACAGAGTCAGCTTTATCCGCAACTACGACCCTGAAGCACTCACCTCAGCCGAGGCAAGCCGTCAGGGGACGAAGGTCCAAGAATAGCAAAGTTCCCAAGTTGAGGCCAGCTGTGGGAAGCCTCCAAAAGTCTCCCCTTTATTTTTTTAATACTGATAAGTAGTTTTATTACTGCAGGCTTTAGATTTTAAATTCACCTTTTTTTGTGTAGTTTTTGGGTCACACCCGGCAGTACTCAGGGGTTACTCCTGGCTCCATGCTCAGAAATTGCTCCTGGCAGGCACGGGGGACCATATGGGGCACCGGGATTCAAACCGATGACCTTTTGCATGAAAGGCAAATGCCTTACCTCCATGCTATCTCCCGGGCCCCCTAAATTCACCTTTTATAGGTATCAAAATTGTTCACAAAAATATTTTCTTAATATTTTAATACAAATAAATTCCATGTAAAGTTATTATTAAAAACAAAACATTTGGGGTGCAAATGAAAAAGGAGAATTTAAAGTGTAAAGAATGTATTCAAAGTGAAAAATGGTGAATTTGCTGTGCAAAGGCTGAACTTGAAGTGTGAAGAGTGAATTTAATTTGTAAAGGCTAAATATGGAGTATGCATCAAGTATCATTTTGTCTTTTATTTGTGAATTTGAGAATGCCTTGTCTTTTCACCTGATGCCCAGAATTGCAAAAGCAAAAACAAAGCTTAGAACAGATTTTGGGTCAAAGACAAAGAAGATAGTATTGAATACTTGTAATACACAAACTTTTATTGAAGAGATAAAAAAATTAAACTTTCCAGTAGTTACAATAACAACAACAACAAACCAAACAAAAACAAAAACAAAAAACAAACACCTGAGCAGTTGCAGTTTCAAGATTCAGGTGACTTTGCAAGAAAGTCTCAAAAGTCAAGAGTGAATGTAATCTTATAGTATGAGCTTCACATGTGTGAGGTCTTGGGTTTGATTCCTGACATCAAAATAAACAAAACAAATGGACAGAGAGTTAATACATTGTCTTGTGCATGTTCAGTTCAAGTTTGATTTCCTGCACTACCAAGAGTGATCCCTAAGAGCAGAGCAAGGAGTAAACCCTGAACATAACCAGATATGCCCCCATGGGAAAAAAATGGGAGGGGGGGTTTGGGGCCACACCTGGTGATGCTCAGGGGATACTACTGGCTATGGGCTCAGGAATCGCTGCTGGGTTGGGGGACCATATGGGATGTTGGGAGATCAAACTGTGGTCTGTCCTAGGCTAGCACAGGCAAGGCAGAGGCCTTACCACTTGTGCCATCGCTTGGCCACTGGAAAAATATTTTTAAGTTAAAAAAGTTTTTTTTTTTTAGTTTCAGGCTACACCTGGTAATGCTCAGGGGTTACTCCTGGCTCTGTGCTCAGAAATCACTCCTGGCTTGGGGGACCATATGAACGCTGGGGATTGAACCCAGGTCCATCCTGGATCAACCTCGTGCAAGGCAAATGCCCTACCGCTGTGCTATCACTCCTGCCCCTATTTTTTGTGTGTTTAATATTTCTGTCTTTTTTATTTTTATTTTTTATCATATTGGCTTACATATCTTTCACAGTAGTATTTTAGGTACATATTAACATTGAATCAGGGGAATACCCATCACCAAATATGTCCTCCCCTCCATCCCCATTCCCTTCCCTTCCTGCAACCCATATCCCCCACCATCACAGCCCGGGCTACTAGAGTAGGTGGTCCCCTCTTTGTCTAGTTTATTATTAGTCATCATATATCTGTTTGGTCCTGGTACCCTCCCTTGTTTCCCCCTCTATTTGAGAGGTGGAGCTCGATAGTTCAAGTTATGTGGTTTTGTTTAAAGGAAAGAAAAGCAATTAGAATAGAGTAAAAAATAAGAAAAAATAAAAAATAAATAAGCTGAAAATGGCAAAGTCCTTCTAAAGGCTTTCGACCTCAGTTTGAGCGAGAACATGAAAAAGGTAATTGAAACACCACATCAATACAGAAAGAAATATCAAATTAAATATCCAGTGAGCACTACAACAATAAAGACAAGCACTACACAACAGTCTCGGTTCTGAAATCAAACCATACCAGAGTACAAAAAGAAAGAGGAATATAAAATAAAATTAAAAAATAAAATAAAATAAAATAAAACTGGAGACATCAACTTCAATATCTACACCAAAATAAAGACGTCAATAAAAATCGATCAATCAATAAATATATATGTGGAAAAATGATTATTTTGTGCTTTTTTATTTTTCCCCCTGCATAGACACAGTAACTATTGGGGATATTATAGAGGGAATTCCCTTGGTCTAGGAGTATACCCTGAAGTATACTGTCATGGGATTAACTATAGACTCCTTGCATGACCATTTACTCTCCTTTCGGTGCTTTTGTGGTGTATAGAAGACTTCTGCTTCATCATGAATGGTAAAATCAGACCTCTGTATCTCGAGATCTTGGTGTCAGTACAGCTCAAAGAATGGAGCTTATAATGAAGTCTTTCTGTGTGGTTCTAGCAGTTCTGCTTCTTCAGTGTCATTTTAATTCATCTTCTGTAGTTGGTGGTCTTGGTCATTATGTTGCTCCTAGGATGGAGCCTGTCTGCTCCTCTCCTATTTTTTTTTAATATTTTTAAAACAAAACAAAAATTAAGTCAAATATTTGCTCAGGAGCAATCAGGGCATTTCTAGATGATGTCTG
Organism: Crocidura indochinensis; assembly: GCA_004027635.1. Taxonomy (NCBI): domain Eukaryota; kingdom Metazoa; phylum Chordata; class Mammalia; order Eulipotyphla; family Soricidae; genus Crocidura; species Crocidura indochinensis. The sequence goes on along the minus strand of PVKC010008463.1, from coordinate 25,118 downwards.
GATAAAATCTGGAGATGTTAGAGATGCTTCTTTTCAGGCCATCCCTAAAGGCACATTGTCTGGCCACATTCATAATACCTTATGACATTATAATACAGTCATGAATCTGACAGAGCTGATTCTTGTAATGTCTATCCTCCAGTGTAAACTATACAAAGCACAGTCTTTTTTTGCCCCACAAAGGTGATGACTTTTGAAAGACCCTTTCATGATGGTTGTGTGTGATGGCTGTATATGTAATTGCTGTCAGAAGACAAGTTTGGAGCCTGACACAGTATTTTCTCAAAGTCTAACCTTGGGCAGGTTTTCAGCGGTTCCTTCAACTCTTAGCCTCAGTCCTGAGCAGACAGATGAGGTGTCATTTCACAAACTAGTGGTGAAGTGGGGCAGAAGGAATATAATGAATCAGGCTGAACAATAGCCCCAGGTCTCCTGCCTCAAGTCTCCCATCCACTGGGGTAGGCCCTGGAAGGGAATGAATCATCAAATGGTGGAAAACTAGGAGGAGGGAGAAATAAGTCTATCAACACTCCCAGCAACATTTTTCACATTTTAATCTCCTTAAAATCAGGGCACATTAGAAAAATGAATGGTATGCCATAGTTGAATTGGCAGCATTGTTTTTCTTTCTGGGTGAAATATAAAATGATGGTGTAAGTTAGATTGCATTATACTTGGGTCCTATAAAATAGGGTGACCATAATTACTGGAAGAGACTTACATTTTTTGCAGCCAAGAATTATTTAAAAAGGATTCCTATAGTTCCAGCAACCAAAAAAAGACCTTGGCTGACCTAGTAGGATTCTGTTGGAGATGCTAGTGAGCAGCATCTGCCCCATTTGAAAAGAGATTCTGCTCTGTGGAAATCCACAGATAGAAGTCAGAAAGTTCAAGCATAGACTTGTGTAGTTAGAAGGCAGAAAGCAAGCGAATTTGCCCAGGCCCCTTGGGGGGGGGGGGGTGATTCCTGTAAGTTAACACAATTTTTCACCAAAGAGTTTTCATCAAGGAGTCATTGTTAACAGGCCTTCCCTCTGACCTTCCCTTTTCCATGCCAGCATGCTGCTGGCAAGGCTGCTGCTTAACCCACTAAGAGGATATTAGAGACACCCATGTTCAAGACCCTTGTAACTCTCAGAAGCACTGAAGGTAGGATTAGTGGCTAGGTCATCCCAATTTGGGTGAAGTTTGCCTCATTTGCACCAGAATTCATCACATAATAGTGCTTGTCCATGGTTAAATGCTCGACAAATATTCTTTTCATTTTAATAAGCACAGGTCCCATAAAATGTTATTGCATTTAATGGGACATGAGGATGTAGCAAAAAGGGCAGGTTTTAAGACCAATCTTAGATGATCTGGCTTCCTGGATCTACTGGGGCTGCCTCAGCTTCTGCCCAATGTCTCAGCAGATATTATAAGGACTGACTTTCCCTCTCAGGAATATTAAAGTGTATAATAAAGGTTTCATTTCTAGAATTTCTTTTTTTCATGTGAATTTTAAAATGTACCAGCATAGCAAGATTCAAAAAGAATGATCAATTTATGCCCATAAATTTTGTGAAATTTCAGTTTAAGTTTATTCCTCTATATGTGTGTATGGATACCACTTTGACAACAACTTTTTAAAATGTTATTCATGTGGTAATTGTATCCAAAGACAATAGAGATGAGGGCTGGAAGGACCAACCCAGGATATGAAGTTTACTTCAAAGAGTGGTGAGTATAGTCAAAGAAATAACTACACCGTGTTTGCCTCGGTAGCACATATACTAAATTGGAATGATACAAAGATTAGTATGGCCCCTGTGCCATACTAATGACACGCAAATTCGTGAAGCTTTCTATATTTTTAAAGTGTATGAAAAGTTAAAAAAAAAAGGGGGGGGCGGAGAGATAGCATGGAGGGTAAGGCGTTTGTCTTTCATGTAGAGAGAAATAAAATGCCTGTCTCGAAGACAAGTGGGAGGGGGAGGGATATGGGGAGCATTGGTGGTGGGAAGGTTGCACTGGTGAAGGGGGTGTACTTTTTTTTTTATGACTGAAACCCAACTACAACCGTGTTTGTAACCATGGTGCCTACATAAAGATAATATTATTTAAAAAAAATTAATGAAAATAAAGGATTATTTATGTGAGATATAAAAAAGTAAAGGAATGACAACTTACCCAACTCATAGGAACTGGAAACTTAGCCTATAGGTTTGCCTACAATGGTGGTGTGTCAGGGATGAGGGTGGGTAGGCAGGTGATAGGAGTCCTTGAGACCCTGGTAGAGGAATGCAAGCACTATGGTGATGGGTGTGATGCTGGAATGATGAAATATGAAAAATATAATTAACAGTGTTATAAATCCTATACCCTGATTTAAAAAAAGAAATATTCAAGTGTAAATCAGTTATATGCTCAGTCAACATGTGTGAGTCAGGTGAAATCCATTTTTCAGTTTATGTTTTCAAAAATGTGAGGGGGATCAGGAAATAGTCACGGACCATCCAGGGTTTGACTTCCAGCACCACATGGTTCTCCACACATCTGACCCTGGAAGCCCCAGCACTATCAGAAAGACCTGGGTAGTCCCTACTACCAGCCACTGCTGCCCAAGCAGCACCATATTCTCAGACTCTTGCAATTGAACTGCCAGCCTGATTGACCAAGAATTACTGGTGAAATGAGAAATAAGATCATTTAAAAAAAGATGCTTAAAAAGCTGAATTAGTAAAATATTTAAGAGCTTAAGGATGAGCATTTTAACTGAATTTGTTCAATGAACACATGTGAAAAGATAACCAGAACCATTTCAAGTCAAAGCTCAAATGAAGTGGTTTTTTAAAAAGGGTTATCTGAAGTGGAATCATAAATTTTAAAAGACAAAATAGAGAACCCAATGACTAAATAAGTAAATTATACAATAGATTGGGAATATAAATAGGAACAAAGCAATCTAGTTTGAAATAGACTCATTAAATAATACATAACTCGGTAAAAATGATACATATATCTGCATGTAATAGACTTAGACATTTATATTTGTAATATATCTATAGGCACAGAGGATTTGTCTCTTGAATAAAAGCAAAATCTAAGAGAAATAGGATAAATGAAAATCAGGCTATTCCTGGAAACTGAACAGCAACTCCTGAATTATTCTTTCAGGTGCAGGGACCCAAGCAGAAGCCCTAAGGAGAGACACCCCCAAAATTAACTGACTCTCTTCTCCCCAACCACAACCAATTCCTGAAATGAATATTTTTTGTTAGACTATTGAGAGATGATCCTAAATTTTCAAGGGCATAAGCATGTTGCTGAATTTCACTGTTTTGTTTTATTTTATTTTATTTGGAAAAGTGATCCCACGGAAAAATTCTTTCCTAGAAGTATCTGATGAAGGCCGTGGTAGAACATTTGCCTTGCATGTGGCCAACCCAGGACGGACCTGGGTTTGATCTTCGGCATCTCTAATGGTCCCCCGAGCCTGCTAGGAGTGATTTCTGAGCATAGAGCCAGGAGTAACTCCTGAGCGCCACAGAGTGTGGTCTAACCCCACACAAAATGTACCTGATGAATATGCCTCCATCCCCACATATCAATAACAAAAGGATGAAAGGATGCTGCTTAGAAAGATGATAAAACCAGCATGTAAATAACTGCTTCTTTGTATAAAAATGAATGAGTACCAATCTATGGGGTCACATTTTAAAGAAAGCATACACAGCAAGTTGAACAAGAATTATAAAAAATGAGAACAATTTGGTCCACTAATTAGATGCTCCCATCAAATCCATGTGGCTCAGCTAAGGTCATATGGTTTTTGCTTGCGTTTGAGAAGGAAGGTCTGCAGTTTTCTATTTTCTCTTATTTATTAGCATGTGAAAGGCTCCTGGTCTTTTCATTAATCCCAGCAGTTGTTGGCATGAGAGATTAGTTTTGCAATTTGATGAGGTGAACTCCACAGCATGTTAAATTAGAAGCCCAGATACTAACACCCCAAACCTAATTTTCACCCTGGCTTATAAGGTTCTCTTGAAAATTCTATTATCCTAACGCATGCCTGTAATTTTCTGACTCATATAAGAAATAGTAATTTCTACCATTTGTAGAGTCAAAGATATTCTCAATTGCCATTGCAGAATATTTAAATTTTTTATTTACTGGATCATTGAACTTAGGTACAGAGAGCCAATCTATTTTTTCCTGAAACATGCAGTACTGCCATAATATTCCTAACCTAACTGAATTCTGAAAAATAAAGGCTTGGCTTGGGTCAATACATTTACTGAAATTGCTGTTTTTTTTTTAAAGATACAATCAATATATGATTCAGAAAGTTGGGTGAAATAAGGGTTAAGAAGGCCAAGAAAGGCAAGGTAGCTTTATGGTGAAGGGTATTTTAGTTGGTGTTAATAGATAGATAAGGAAGGAAGAAGGAAGGAAGGAAGGAAGGAAGGAAGGAAGGAAGGAAGGAAGGAAGGAAGGAAGGAAGGAAGGAAGGAAGGAAGGAAAGAAAGAAGGGAGGGAAGGAAGGAGGGAGGAAGAAAGGAAGGAAGGAAGGAAAGAAAAAGAAGGAAGGAAGAAGGAAGGAAGAAGATAAAGGAAGGAAGAAGGAATGTAAAGGAAGGAAGGGAGGGGAAGAGGGAGGGAGGGAGGGAGGAAGGGAAGGAGAAAGGGAGGAAGGAGGGAGGAAGAAAGAAGGGAAAAGAAGCAAAAGAGCACAGTTGAAAGAAAGAAAAACAAAGAAAGAAGAAAGAAAGGGGCTGGAGCGGTGGCACAAGTGGTAAGACATCTGCCTTGCCTGCTCTAGCCTAGGACAGACCGCAGTTTGATCCCCCGGCATCCTATATGATCCCCCAAGCCAGGAATGGTTGCTGAGTGCATAGCCAAGAGTAATCCCTGAGCATCACTGAGTGTGGCCAAAACAAAAAGAAAGAAAAGAAGGGAGGAAGGAAGGGAGGGAGAAAGGAAGGAAGGAAGGAGGGAAGAAGGAAGGAAGGAAGGAAAGAATGGAAAGAAGTAAAGAAAAACAGGAAGTAAAGAAAAGAAAGGAGTAAAGAAAAAGAAGGAAGAAGAGAGAAGAGAAAGAAAGAGAAAAAAGAAGGAAAGAAGGAAGGAAGGAAGGAAGGAAGGAAGGAAGGAAGGAAGGAAGGAAGGAAGGAAGGAAGGAAGGAGAGTAACCATTTGACTTGTCCCTCCCCTTTCAATTCTTTGATCTCAGTCATTTTGGGTTTTCTCTGACTACCATATTTTTAAACCCTTTTAGAACTCTCATCCACCTCTCATTATTCCTCTTCCCTGCTTTGTTTCTAAAGCCACTGCAAAGTTTTCACCATTAACCATTTCTTTTCTATTATGTGCTTTTAAAAGGGGGACAAATGCTACCTAGAAAGACGAATATCCACCAATCCAAGCTTTCAGCCTGCCATTTCCTTGTGTTTTTCAAACAGTCCCTATTGTTTGATATGGCTGCCGAGTTTTATAAAAGCACCATTACTCTTCATGCTGCCTGATATTTTGCCCTTTCATTACTTTTCACACTCCGACAGAATTTTTTTGAGATTCATTTCTCCTGACAGGTGAAGCCATAATTCACTTATTACTTGTTCATATTTTTTATTCTCTTGTCAATGGCCATTTTGGTCTTTTTCCACCCTTTTGTTGTTGCTGCTTTCTTTGAAAGGCAAGCAGCACTGTTAGGAAGCATCTTGGGTGTGTCTGTTGGCACCTGTTTGCAAAAGTTCCCCTAAGGGTATAACTAGAAGTGGAATTTCTGGTCCCAGAATAGATTGATTTTTGACTTTAAAAGAATGTAAAATGATGTTCTAAATTAACTGTATCCATTCATATTCAAAACAGTATATAAAAAGTTCCTGTTACTATATGACTCGTCCATGTTTGTATTTTCTGACTTTTCCAGTCAGTCTGTCTGTCAACTTCTAGTTAGCCTTGGGTTCAAGATCCATCTTACAAAGACTACAGGAAATGAACAGCACTTCAATGAGGCATGGGAGTTTATTAACCATCATGCTGGGATTGTCCCTCTAAAAGTCAAGACCCCTTACTGAGCTCAGGCTTCTTCTTTTCATAGTGTTACAGAGGCTTCAAACCATCACAGTTAACCTGTAGGTTGATTGGCTGTTGTCTAGAGTTCTTCCTTTTATGACTAGAGATATAGAGTGAAATATTGTGGTTCATGGGGCCTTGGGGTCTGCATTTGCTCTAGTAGAGGAGGGGCTTGGGTGTCCACTGGGTGCCTGTGACCTTGTCTGCTTGCAGGCCCCAGGTGTTGCTATTTTATCTGTTTTGGTACAGGCCCTTGAAGTTCCTGAAACTGGCTGTTCTGATCTAGTCTTTGTTTTTTAAAACTTGATTCTGTCAGGGACAGAGAGATAGCACAGCGGTAAAGCGTTTACCTTGCATGCAGAGGACAGTGGTTCAAATCCCGGCATCTCATATGGTCCCCCAAGCCTGCTGCGGGCGATTTCTGAGCGTAGAACTAGGAGTGACCCCTGAACGCTGTCAGGTGTGACTCCTCCCACCCCCCAAAAAAACAAACAAACAAAAAACAAAAAAACACACTGTCATGGCTGTACTTCAGTTCACAGTAAAGTCAGGTTACAGTTAATTTTAAACCAAACATTAGATCCTAACATTCCTTTGTCCTAACATGTTGAATATAATTGGATACATCATTTTGATTTTAGGTTCCTTATATATTATCAATGAGCTGTTATGATATTGAGCATCTTTTCATTTTAGTGAACATTATATGTATGAAATACTATTCATCCTCCCCCCATTATTTTATTTTTGTTGTCTTTCTTTTTTTGTTTGTTTTTGATTTTGAGTAACACCTGGTGGTGCTCAGGATTTACTTCTGACTCTCACGGATCACTCTTAGTGGTACTCCAGGGACCACATAGGGCACTAAGGATCAAATCTGGGACAGTGTGCAAAGCAAGTGCCCCCACACTGTATTATTGCTCCAGATCTAGTTTGCTTTTTGTTTATTGATTTTTATAATTCTTTATATAATTCCGGATATTGTTCCTTTATCAGTTACATATATATGAAATGCATTTTACTAGTGTGTGGGTTAAGTTTTCTTCTTTCCTCTCCCCTTTCTTCTTTCTACAATAGTGTTCTAAAGTTCAGCTATGGGTTTGGGCTCTCTAGGAACAGGAAAACAAGATGCACACTGCTTGTCATTTTGGACAGCCCCTCCCTGGGAGACATTCTTTGGGCTTTGATTAGATATGTCTTCATGCTGACAAGGATCCCAGATCCCTAACTGGATAGACTCGTCCGAGAAGACTGCTGTAAGAGCCCCTCAGTCAATAGTCACCTACCGTATTGCCACATCACATTTCCAATGATATTTCTCCATTATTTTCTGGACATGCAGTGCATGGCTGTAAATGTGCTCAGACCAGTTTTCTAATCTGTACATCCCCATATAAATGCATGTTTTCCTGAAGGGATCCCATTTTCTCTTTCTTTATTTTTAAGTAATTTTTATTGTAACTCATTGTGAATTGCAAGTCCTTCATAGTTGGCTTTCAGTGATGGTGAATTAGGGCCACTCCCACCACCAGTATTGACCTCCCTCCACCAGAGTTCTCAGCGTGCACCTTATACCACCACCCTTAGCCCCCTGGCCCGAGGGTGTAACAGGCCCATTTTAAGTTTAGATTGTTATAATTTGAATCTTTTGAGTCTGTTGTTGACTTTGGCTTGCATATTTAGTTCTGTCCTTTTTGTATATCTCCCCCAATGCACCTGAGATCACTTGGCCCCGGCACCCATCCTCTTTTTCCCATGTCCTCTTTCAGAGGCTTGTCTACAGTCTATGCTCCCAGACTCGCTTCTCATCTCAGGAGTTGTTTTCTTGAGGATAAAAGAAACTGTACAATTATTGGGTATTTGTCTTATAGTGATTCGGTATCTGGCACCTCAGGTGATCCGCCAAGTATCATTATGGGTGACTCCTGAACACACATCCAGTAATAACTTCTTAGCATCCCCAAGAAAAAAAGCCCCTCTCTGATGAAAAAAGAAAATGCCAGTTTGTATTGAAGGGGAAGGGAAAAGCTGGGAACCCATCAGTCATTTCAACTATCCCATTACACTGTAGAAAAATTCTCAATAGACTCTTTCTGTTAAATGTTCCCATTCCTAGCATCTGAGAACAGTTTTTCCTAGATAACACTTTGGAATGATAAATAGACAGTTCCTTTGACTTGTGAGTTGTTAATTTCTGATTTTTAATTGTCTACATAAAATAATCATTTTTAAATTTCTCCCTCAGAGTGCCATTTGGAGTTAAACCAATTTCTAATATTCCTCTATAACCTTAACTAACTGAACACATAATTTATGGGTAATTGCATAATTTATGGATAATTGGACAGCTGCTATAATGCTCAGCAAATTTTGATACCATTTGTTGGAGTTATTTGCATAAGTGGTATTCGGAGAGTCAGTGTTTTCATTTGGCTCTTGTTTTTATGTCGCCCCCTCCCATGTGAATTTGCTATGAAATTGAACGTTAACTCTAAAAACATTCTTATCTTCAGGTTACATGTAGATTTTCTATTCGTTGGTGGTAAGTTCTTGAAGGATACTCTTTGTTGATTTTACATTATGAGTGCTACAGCACCATACCTGATACTTGTTAAAAAAAAAAAAAAAACTTGTGGGGTCGGAGAGATAGCATGGAGGCAGGGTGTTTGCCTTGCATGCAGAAAGACGGTGGTTGGAATCCTGGCATCCCATATGGTCCCCAGAGCCTGCTGGGGAGTAATTTCTGAGCATAGAATCAGGAGTAGCCCCTGAGTGCTGCAGGGAGTAACCCCCCAAAAAATACAAAAAAACTTGCCTAATAAATCATTAAAATAAAAATCCATCAAGACTTGACCATACTTCATTTGGCATCCCTAGATGGGTCCCAGCCTACAGGTCTTATACATCTGACCCTGGATTTGATCCTGGGCATTGCATATGGTCCTCTGAGCCCCGCCCCCCCATCAAGTGATCTAAGGAAACAGAGACTCTGATGCCACCACCACTTGCTCCTGCTGGATGGTTGCTGCAAATTGCTAAAGAATTTGTATATGCAGTATGATCTTATTTTTAGTATATAGTGTATAGGCATAAAGAATACCAGAAATAAATGCATCAATGTTTTTTAACTGTTGGGTGATGAAAACTCCAAGTTTTATTTTGTCTGATTATTCTATAATTCAATATCATACTGTGAACCATGCTAGTCAACAGAAAAAAAAATATACATACATATATATATATACACATACACAATTAAAAGTATAAAAACTTCTTGTTTGCTTGATTTAAGTTTTGGGGTCTTACTCGATTTAAGCTAGGCTTGGGGGTGCTCCCAGTGTGGTGCTCAGGGACCATGGAGTGCCAGGAATTAAATCCAAAGACGTACACATGCAAGGTTAATATTCTATCACCGAGCCCAAATTCTTGTTCCCCAAGAATTAAAAATGAATAATCCTTTGCAGCTTCCTATCAATCATGTATCAAAATCTTCCTTCATCATCATACACTTCTGGTTGACAGGTCATACCAGTCTCAGCCACCTAGGACATTCTGGGAACTGGAAATGACATTGGAAAGGGCAGAAGAACAGAGCCCAATTTCCACTAGCACCTTGAAATACCTATAAACTATCACAGCCGAGTGCCTAACAATCCATAGACTGTGAACAGTTTTTAGTTTTCTTTTTTGTTTGCATTTAGGTAACACTCATCAGTGCACAGGGCTTATTCTTGATTTTAAGTTCAAGGATTGTTAGGCCTGAATTCAATCACCAACACTCCATCTCCATTTGACCAATTCTCTGAGTACAAAGCCAGAACTAAGCCCTGAGCACCACCAGTGTGGCCCCTAAACCAAGTAACATGTTTTTTGTTCTATAAGATGGACCTGACCATAAGACACACAGTTTTTAGATGCTCTCCTCCTCTTCACTTGGCTTCAGCTCCAGGACATTTGCTCCATAAAATGCATCTTTTGGGGGAAAAATGTGTCTTATGGTACAAAAAATATGGTAACAACAAAAGCACAGAATTGTATATGCAGGGGCCCCGGAGATAGCATGGAGGTAAGGCGTTTGCCTTTCATGCAAAAGGTCATCGGTTCGAATCCCAGTGCCCCATATGGTCCCCCGTGCCTGCCAGGAGCAATTTCTGAGCATGGAGCCAGGAGTAACCCCTGAGCACTGCCGGGTGTGACCCAAAACCAAAAAAAAAAAAATTGTATATGCAGTATGATCTAAATCCAATACCGTACTTGTGAACCATGTTAGTTGACAGAAAAAAATATACATACACATTTAAAAGTATAAATGTAAGGAATTTGTGGAATAAATGCTTTGGCTATGGGACAGCAACTCCACAGGCAGTATCCACTGCTGCTGAGCCTGTGCATCCCTGATGTTAAACAGATGTGCTTTCATTTGCCTTTAGTGAGAGATTGGCAAGCACCAGAACCCATGCATATGGTGACCATGGTTACAGTTGGGCTACTTAAAGGGTATTGGGACTTGGGGCTTAGGGCTATAGAATTTCATTAAAAAATATTCTTAGGTATAAAAAATATATTTTTATTCATTATTCTCACATATTTGATAATCTTGACATTTTTTAAAATATTTTTCCTTTATTTAAACATCTTGACTACAAATATGATTGTGATTAGGTTTCAGTCATGTAAAGAACATCCCCCCCCCTTTATTAGTGCAACATTCCCACCACTAATGTCCCAAATCTCTCTCCATCCAATCCCACCCCCACCTGTACTCTAGACCAGCTTTCCAGTTCTCTCATTCATTCACATGATTATGGTAGTTCTCAGTGTAGTTATTTCTATAACTGCACTCACCACTCTTTGTGGTGAGCTTCATGAAGTGAGCTGGAAGTTCCAGCCCTCCTCTCATTGTCTCTGAGGATTGTTGCAAAAACGACATTTATTTTTCTTAAAACCCATAGATGAGTGAGACTATTCTGCGTCTCTCTCTCTCTCTCTCTCTCTCTCTCTCTCTCTCTCTCTCTCTCTCTCTCTCTCCCTCTGACTTATTTCACTCAGCATGATAGATTTCTTGTACATCCATGTATAGGAAAATTTCATGACTTCATCTCTCCTGACAGCTGCATAATATTCCATTGTGTATATGTACCACAGTTTCTTTAGCCATTCGTCTGTTGAAGACATCTTGGTTGTTTCCAGAGCCTGGCTATTGTGAATAGTGCTGCAATAAATATAGGTGGGAGGAAGGAATTTTTGTATTGTATTCTTGTGTTCTTAGGGTATATCCCTAGAAGTGGAATAGCTGGGTCGAATGGGAGCTCAACTTCCAGCTTTTGGGGGAATCTCCATATCACTTTCCATAGAGGTTGGACTAAATGGCATTCCCACCAGAAGTGGGTAAGATTTTCTTTCTCTTCACATCCCTGCCAGCACTGATTGTTCTCATTCTTTGTGATGTTTGCCAATCTCTGTGATGTGAGATGGTAGCTCATCGTTGTTTTGATTTGCATCTCTCTGATGATTAGTGATGAGGAGATTTTTTTCATGTGCCTTTTGGCCATTTGCATTTCTTTTTTATCAAAGTGTCTGTTCATTTCTTCTCCCCATTTTTTGATGGGATTAGATGTTTTTTTCTTGCAAAGTTCCATCAGTGCCCTGTATATTTTAGATATTAGCCCCTTATCTGATGGGTATTGGGTGAATAGTTTCTCCCACACAGTGGGTGGCTCTTGTATCCTGGGCACTATTTCTTTTGAGGTGCAGAAGCTTCTCAGCTTAATATAGTCCCATCTGTTGATCTCTGCTTTCACTTGTTTGGAAAGTGCAGTTTCCTCCTTGAAGATGCCTTTAGTCTCAAAGTCATGGAGTGTTTTACCTACTTTTTGTTCTATATACCTTATGGTATCAGGTCTGATATCAAGGTCTTTAATCATTTGGATTTTACCTTCGTACAAACTATAAAGCCCTGCTCCAAGAAATAAGAGAGAACACACGGAAATGGAAACACATACCCTGCTCATTAATTGGCAGGATTAACATCATTAAAATGGCAATACTCCCCAAAGCATTATACAGATTTAATGTGATCCCTCTAAAAATACCCATAACATTCTTCAAAGAAGTGGATCAAACACTTACGAAGTTCATCTGGAACAATAAACACCCTCGAATAGCTAAAGCACTCCTAGGGAAAAGGAAAATGGGAGGCATTACTTTCCCCAACTTTAAACTGTACTACAAAGCAATAGTTATCAAAACAGCATGATATTGGAATAAAGACAGACCCTCAGATCAGTGGAATAGGCTTGAGTTCTCAGACATTGTCCCCCAGACATACAATCACCCAATTTTTGACAAAGGAGCAAGAAATCCTAAGTGGAGCAGGGAAAACCTTTTCAACAAGTGGTGCTGGCAGAACTGGTTAGCCACTTGCAAAAAAGCGAACATAGACACCCAGTTAACATGATGTACAAAGGTAAAATCTAACAAATATTCTTTATTTTTTTTTTGTGGCTTTTTGGGTCACACCCGGCAGTGCTCAGGGGTTACTCCTGGCTCCATGCTCAAAAATTGCTCCTGGCAGGCACGGGGGACCATATGGGGCACCGGGATTCGAACTGATGACCTTTTGCATGAAAGGCAAACGCCTTACCTCCATGTTATCTCCAGGGCCCCTAACAAATATTCTTAATTTATTCTTGTTCTTCACTGCCAAGTTCCGATCCTTCATGGTAAGTGGGCAGGAGATGGGGTAATTTCTTCATGGGATCTTGGGGCCTGATTTTTCAGGACTAAGTTGTTAGTTAAAGGAGTGTGGTTCCTGCTGGCTCTGGGACTCCCTAGGAACTTTAAAAGAGATAATAAAAAGGACATTGGGAAAGTAGGAAATGGGTTTCCAGACAGTATCAGAATGAAAGAAGCATGATCACCCTGGGGCAGGTTTGGTAAGATTGGCTAAAATCCTTGTGATCAACCAAAAGCAGGAGATATTCTCCCGGGTCTGCAGTCAAAAAATAGACATTGACAGGGACCACGAGGCCTCAGGAGGCCCACACTGTGCCCCTTCTCAAGTTGGGGAGTGGGAGAGGAAGTCCTTGGAAGCTAGTTCTGGTAGACAGGAAGTCCTGAATCAATCCTGCCCCAAGTCAGGAGCTAAACAAGAGCTATAGCAGCACTTGGTGACCCTCCAAGATGTGAGCAATCTCTTCCCATTATACCTTTGCTTTTATTTGGGTGTCAAACTCAGCAGTGCTCAGGAAACTCCCAGAAGTTTCTGGAGACCACGTGATGCCAAGGATAGAACAAGACCTCTCATGTGCAAAGTTTATGCTCAATACATTGGGCTTGTTATCCTTTAAGAAGACTTTGCAATGCTTTCATTCCTTTCCCCAGCTTTTCTGAACTCTCAATAAAATTAAATCACATTTTAGACCCCAGGAGAGGCGTTTTCAAGGGGGAAACCAAGACCATATTTCCAAGGTAGTTATTGGAACTCCAAGTAACCAGACTTTTGAGACTCCAATGGCTGAGAATAGACAGAAATGCAGAATCCCTCACTGATTTTCTAAACATCCCATGTTGATTCTTGGTTCAACTTCAGGGAAACAAGAGAATCCAACAAAGGAGAAACTTGGAGCCTCCTCAGAATGGGAGGTAGAAATCAATCAATCACAAGTGACATCTCTTTCTCAGTCCAGTTTGCAAGCTCTTATTCACACCCATTACACTCACACCCTCTGGGGGTGATGGGAAGTGTGTAAGACAGTAGGAGCATGGATCACAAAATTGGGCTTTCCAATGATATCCTGGGAAGCAATCAGAGCATATCAACAAAATGTTTGGTGCCCAGAGGCAAGATGCCTTTTGGCTTCCAGCATGAGACAGCAAAGTGCTCATCATGGCATTGGTGAACCACCTTCTGTCACTGTCAGCTGCCTGGTTTTCTGTTGCCTCTGAATGTCATTCCCAGCAATGGATTCTTCATTCCAGTGGAGAGGGTGCCTCCTCTTTACATAATTAACGACCATCTGCAGTTGTTAATAGCTGAGGAAAAAACTCTGTAAGGAATCTATCTTCATTTATCACGGTCTCCAACAGGAGCACACACACTTCAGAGCCCAAAGTAGATATAGCGTGATGGGGAATTCACACAGGGCCTTTCCAGTCATTTACTGGCAAATCTTACTGTGGATGGTTGTAAACTGCTGCCGACCACGTGATTGCAAGATGGAGAAAGAAATGAATTGCTAATCTCGTCAGCCCAATCGCATTCTTCTTTGATGCCATTTGTGTTATTACACTTGGAGTGATGAAAGATTGTAATAGACTTGTTGACACTGATTGAAGGGAAAAGACATGGAATTTTGGAGTTTGTTTTATTTTATTTTTTAAGAGAATTAATTAGCTTAGTGAGGGAGGTAACCACTCAAATCTGCTGCTCTCACAGCTGCAAAACAGAAGTGAACTGTCAAAGAGTGTTTTCATCTCTTTCTTCCCCACCTGTTTTTCTCCCTTTGATGACATCTTTTTCCTAGATTCAACACATTTGAAAATGGGCCCATTAAAAACAAGAGATTGGGGATGGCACTGGAGGCCCCCCAGGGGGGAAACTTCAAAAGAAAGAAAAATGTCACTTTCAGGATTTACACCCAGAAACTCTGCAAATATGTGTGTGTTTCATTTGCATGTGTTTGAATGGTGTTCAAGGAAGATGCCAGAAACTGATGAAGCCAAGCCAAGTCTGTGTCATTCAAGTTGCTCTAAAGTGGAAGCAAACACCTGAGAGGTGTCTGCTTGGGTGGCAGCCAGGAAGAAAAGGGTATCTAGGTCATGTGGCACATCCAGTTTTTCGTGGTTCAATCTCCCTGGAAATGCAGCTTAAATCTGTGGTTCTGCAAGCTGTGGATAGCCTTGAGCTAGCAGCCAATCTACAATCCTTTTTAGCCCACTGGAAGAAAGCACTCTGGGGTCCTAAATGGGGTGGTAGAACCTGCACATCATTTAACCCAGAAAACCCACTTGCCAAATTTGTTTCCTGTCCCCACACTCCAAGAGAGAATTGTTTTCATCAAAGAGCACAACAAGAGTTAGGCAGAAGGGAAACCAAGAGCCCGCCTATCACTTTTCCCTCCTGAGGTAGGCAATGAGGATTGATGTTGCTAGGGTGTTGGCCCCAGTCATTACTGGAAATGGAGTCCAGCTTGAAATGGGAATTAGGAGCAGAACCTCTGAGTGACCCATTCTAGGAGGTGAGCAAAGATGAATAGGTTGTTACTCATAAAGTTACAAGAACAGAACAGGTAAGTCTGATGAGGTTGTGAACAGGAAATGGGGCCACCGAAACCATAAGTAATTGTGTAAAACTTGAGACGAGTTGAATTAATCACTGATTGTACCAATCATTGTATATACTAGCAATGATTACATATTTGAAATTAAAAATGTTCTCCTTCCCCCAAAGCAAAGCCTGTAACTACTGTATAAAAATCCTGTGTGAAATGAACTTGAAACTCAATCTCCTTTAGTAATAATCATGTCACTTCTGTATGCATAAATAAGTGGGGGTCCTCCCTGATACTTCTGTTTAGTGCATTCTGTTTCTTGGTCAGATTTCGGTAACACAGCTACCTAAACTATGTAAGCAGGATGTTTGCCATACAATGTATTCCCTGGGCCTCCTAGTACTTATGTATCTGGAGAGACAGATTGATGGGGTGTCTTTCAATACCCCAATGCAGGTGGAAATTGAGATCACTCTTCAGAAATGAAGAATTGGCCTAATTTCACAAAGATCCCCCAGTTTTCTGAGGAGTCTTCAGAGAAACAGTTGTAGGGACATTTGCCTTAAATATCGATGTTGAAAAGCTACTTGGCTGAATTTGTCTTAGTTCTCTGGGACCACACCTGGCAAAATTAGGCCTTACTACAGGCTCTGCATTCAGGGATCACTCCAGATGGTGTTCATGGAACCATATCGGGTACTTGAGATTGATCCTGGGTCAAGGCAAGCACCCTATAAATTGTTCTATGCTCTGGCCCCTTAATATAATCTTACTTTAAAAGAAAAATGAGCAGCCTGTTTCTCTTTTTTTCCCCCTCAAGAAAAATGGCTTGTTTTCATTTCTCCATTAACAGAAATAAGAAACCAAGTCTTTGTAAAATGATATTGCCATTTTCTAGTACAGTAACATGCAGACCTGACCTTTTCTTCTGATTTAATACTTTCAGTAAGTTGGATTCCTCAAAATTAAAAACAAAAAGTAAAGCAATGAACAAATGAAAAATTTGCAGAATAGTGAAGTACAATCCCAAAAAGAAAAAAAATTTATTCCTTGCACAGCATTGGCATAAATCTACACGTTTGGAAACATAATCAAATATATTAGAATTTTGCAATAATTTGAAATGGGACGTTCTTTTTCAATGTATTGTTCATTTATTATGTTTTGTCATGCCCTTTGAATCTTCCTCATTGACAAAATTGCTTTATGGCTACTTAGCAGTGCTGAGAGGGAAGGAAGGAAGCTTGCAGCAAAAACCATCTGAACATAACATAATATAGCAGGAGTGGAATAATGAAAGTAAAAATAACAATGCCTTATGAACAAATCCTAAAGTGGCATGTCTACAAGTATTATGTAATAAATTAACAAATACTTTTTTCTTTTTTTGGATTTTGGGTCACACCCGGTGACACTCAGGGGTTACTCCTGGCTCTGTGCTCAGAAGTCGTTCCTGGCTTGGGGGACCATATGGAACACAGGGGATCGAATGCCCAACTGCTGCACTATCGCTCCAGCCTCTAACAGATATTTTTAACCTTAGAAAGTGCAACTAATTTATATGCTACATAAAATAGAAGCTTAAAAAAATTTGGCAACAACAGCCCCCCCTTTCATTTTATGTTAAGACAAGCAATGGTTAATTTGTTTGTTTTGGGGTCACACTTAGCAGCACTCAGGAGATAATCTTGGCTCTGCTTAGAAATTATTCCTGGCAGGCTGGGAATACCATATGGAATGCCAGGGATGGAACCCAGGTTGGCTGTGTGAAGGCAATGCCCTACCCACTGTGTTTTGGCCCCGAGCAATGCTTAATTTTTAAATCTTGGATTCAGGTTTCAAATTGTAACTGGAAAGGAATATAATGACTTAAGGGTGCTCATTTGTATGAAGGAGAGTCTCATCAGTTTATTGTTTTATTCTTCTTTGGAAAATAAATATTATTGCCTCATCATCTAGCTTTCAGGCAGACTGCACTTTATTGTCTGTAGACAATGTAGTTATCTCCCCAGCAAGTCCTAATCTCCCCCACTGCACCCAGAGGGTTTTAGGTCTTGGGTCCCTCATCTCCCAGAATCCTTGCCGGCAGTATTCTAGGCATGCTGTGTACATGGGGTGAAGTGGAAGACAGCAAGAAAACAGAAGCCACGTAATTGGCCCTCTGCAGCAGGAGTACATGTGCAGATGTGGCTTTTTAATGGCAGCTTCTACTTGCTCTTCTAGACGATTTCCTTGAGTGACTGAACCATTCCCAATCTGCCTACCACCTGTGAAAAGTAACCCATTAGGTTAAGTGACTGTGGTTTGGGTTTCTATTACATGCAATTAAACCTAATCCTGATAAAATTTGTCTAAAAGGGATGACAGTTAAGTTTTCATTTTCCAGCAAAATTACATATGCAAACACATCTGCAGAGACAAATGTTTTCTCAAATGAAGATTTGAGCAAAAACCGTAACATTGATTTTTGTTTGAAAAGGAGGTATTAGGCAATCCAGCGAATAATGGATAATGCATTAAATTCCATTTGTGCCAAAGATACTGAATCATTGAGAATGAAAACTCTGTAATGATCTTTGTATAATGAAGGCTTATTATCAAAGTATAATTCAGGGATGGCATTTATCCAGGTAGCTAAGATTATTTAAATGCTTTCTGAGACAGAACTTGGAGAAAGGAGAATGGTGAGCATAAGCATGAAACCCTCTGTAAATTATAACTACGTAAGCAAATTGTTGATCAAGTTTTTGTGATTTAATCACTTAAGTTTCTACACCACCTTTTTTTTGGGGGGTGGGGGGTCTGGGCCACATCCAGCGACGCTCATGGGATCACTCCTGGCAGGCTAAGAAAACCATATGGGATGTCGGGCATTCAACCTGTGTTAATCTTGGGTCGGCCGTGTGCAAGGCAAAAACCCTACCTGTTGTTCTATCACTTCAGCTCTTTATACCACATTTTTGATGTTCTTGAGCAACGGAAAATCATGCCTTTTAGATAAGTAGGAATAATGGAGACATTCTGATATGAACACTTAAAAGAATCAGTATTACTCCAGACTCCTCATTTGCTCTTAACTTTCTGGGTTTTATTCTTGTTCATACTACAAAACAAATCATACATTCTTAAGAAAGGTAAATGAGTTTACCTTTAACTATCAAAGTTACATGGTAACAATAGTGAAAAGACTAAATGTTGACATTCAGTCTATAGAAACTAGTGCCCTACAGGGAGCCATAGAACAAAAGAGGCTTGTGTAGTCATTAAGATTTCAGAGGCAGCCACAGGAGAGATTCAGAGGATATATTCTGAAAACCACCATCACATATTTAAATTCTAGCTCCAACACATGTGTGACTGAGGGAGGTTGTGCCTCAGTTTCTACTCTTACATTAACTGAATCCTCATGACAAATTCCTGGAAGTTAGATCATTGGATTAAGTGGGTGTCAGTAGATGCCTTGTTACTCATGAGTTGGAAAATCTTTGAATGTAGCACCTTGGGTTGGTGTTTAGATCACTTGCTCTCCACCTCAGCATGTGGTCTGTTCTAATAAAAATCCCTGGGTCCCAGGAAAGTGCTCTCTTGTGTTTCTGGCTTTCCTCACTGAGCTACCCGCTTCTTAGGAGCAGAAAGCTTGCGTGCTGGCATTCCGGAACCTGTTTCACTCCCTTCAGTGTGTGTGGATTATTTCCTGTGTCTTAGTTTGCTTCCAGACCTATGCCTCTCCAGTGTTCTGTCTGATCTTGGAACATGAGGCTTCCTTCTCATTAGATTATTCTAAATTATTAGAGGTTGTTTTTAAGATTATGTTATAATAATAAAGAGTTAATCTAACTTCAGCAATTTCTCATGAGGATTAATTTATATAAGTAGAGCAAAGTGTCTCTCACATGAGATGTTTGCTATGATTATGTCACTCCAGTTAATCGCTGGAATCTAACTTATATTAAGAATGTTAAACGTTCTGGGAAATCTGTAGAACTAGGTGGCCACCAAAAAAGAAACATACAGTGATTTGCATTGGACATGATCTCAGGAAATGATAGTTTCATTTCTTGTAAAACATTAACATTTTACTAGTAATCCATGTTCCCTTTGCTCTAAACATGCATCTGTGTACCATGGAGTCCTGTGTAATAGTGAAGGCGGATGTTAAATCTTGGAGGTGATTAAGAAACAGCAGACATGAACATCAGTTTAAGGATGACAATAAAAATGTTAATTTGCAGAGAAAGGACATCACTAAAAAGCTATGACTATTTACAAATCCTTGTAGAGCCAAATGTGTTTTCCTTTTTCTCTTTAAAGAGAAGTTTTGATATGAATATACAATTCCTTAATTCACACTCATTTCCCACTGGTGCTTGAATGTTAAACTTAAGATGAAAAATCTGACGTTTTTCCAACTTCCTCTGACCTACCAAGCCCTTACTAATAAGGTGGATCTCACACCACAATACCACAGTGTTTCTGCAAGTATGCTTTGCTTCTGGCGACCAGACAGATTCAATAGGACATGAAAGAGAAGTCTGCTCAGGGGATATGATACAACTTGCCAAGAAATTGAAATAAGCTACAGTTTAAGTCTGCTAAAATGTTTTTTCCATTTGTTTTAGGTTGACAGTTCTTAATATTTTAGAATTCATTCTGCTCTGGGTTTATACCATGTCAGTAAATAGGGACTTTGAAAGGAGCAGTGAATTGTTCAGAAGGCAAATAGGCGGGGCCGGGTGGTGGCGCTGGAGGTAAGGTGCCTGCCTTGCCTGCGCTAGCCTAGGACGGACTGAGGTTCGATCCCCCGGTTTCCCATATGGTCCCCCAAGCCAGGAGCGACTTCTGAGCGCATAGCCAGGAGTAACCCCTGAGCGTCACTGGGTATGGCCCAAAACCCAAAAAAAAAAAAAAAAAAAAAAAAAAAAAAAAAAAAAAAAAAAAAAAAAAAAAAAAAAAAAAAAAAGAAGTCAAATAGGCTATCTAAAATTCCAGTCTGTATCCTTCTGATAAAATCATACTGCCATTTAAAAGAGATTAATTTGTAGTATGCTGGGTTCAGTGTAAAAGCAGTTACTTCTTGTTGTGTCCCATAGGGTTACTAAATAATGATTGAAAAAAATGTATAGTGAAAATGTTTTGAACACGGCTTTCCCACTAAGATTTATTGAAGAGCAAGAGAAGTGGTCTTTGCATCTTTCCAAAATGCAAAGCATTTCTATTAAGGTGAAGAGGTTTACACTCAGTAAAGTAACTTACTGCCATTCAACCACTAAGACCTCCACCTGCCCCTTGCAGAGTCGGTTCATCTCTATAAATATCCGAAGCAGATATAGCCCGAGAAGTGGTTTGCGATTGATTCACCTGCTCCAAAGTAGGTAGACAGGGAAATGCATTCCTAGAACAGACCAAATCCAGAGGGTCTTGGAAACAGGCACACAAGTAAGTGCTAGAAAGATTGGAGGCACCTGTGAGAAATGTAGCACTTTTATTAAGGAACAATGGTGGCATAATTCAAGATAAAAACCAGGTGTCTGATGAGTCGTTTCGAAAGGTAGAAAATTGCTCTTTATAGAAAATCATCTTTTAAAGAAACAAACTTATTCAGTGTGTTTGGCAAAATATTTTATTCACAAAAATCTTCCTTTTCTCCTTAACTTTCTGCTCAAATAACTGAAAAGCCAGTGCCTGTGATTTACACAGATCAAAATCTGAATAGGCAGTAATGCCTTTTAGGAATTCTACATTTCTTCAATATCCATACCCTCCACCAGGGTTTTGTTCTTCCAACAGAACCCTAAGTGAAGGCCTGAGAAGCTGGATAAAGAAATACCAGGGCCCCTTCCACCCCCACAGGTCAGATAATTAAAAAAAACAAACAAACCCACAAATGAAACAAAAAATAAATCCTTTTCAACCCTCCTCTCCTTTGGTGGATGATGCCTGAGTGAAAATAACTGGCACAAAAATGACTTGTGTTTGCCCAGCAAGACACTGAGACACTTTTATTGCACTGGGGAATAACAGCTCCTGCTCTCTTCCATTCACAGACATCTCCTTTACATCTCCAAGAGGTATAAATAATTCAATATGTCAAAGGTATTATTACAACCTCTTTTCCTGGGTGTGGGGGATGTGGAGCTCATTCCTTTGAAAAGTAAACCCAGTGTTCCCTCCTCACTGATACCCACAGGTCCCCAGGACCCTTTCAGCTTGCTTTATGTAATTAGAATGCAGGAAAGTTGGCAGGCTGGTAAGTGATGGAAGTAGGTGAAGCTTGGGTGAGGTTGTCTTAGTGGAACAATGAGCTCCAGCCTTCTGCCCCACCTCAAACCAACTTCACCAGCTATGGAAATTATAAGAGTCAATCCAGGCAGCTGACACCCCCCCCCAAAAACAAACAAAAGCACCACCAGTTCAGTATCTGTAATTCTATTCCGATAGGCATCTCCTTGCACTGAGCAGCAAATCATGCAGGCACTAAATATATAATGTTCTTTGCTCCTTCCACCAGGCTACCAGAGCACAAGCTACATACAGCAACCCTGGCGTGCACCCTTCACTCACCCTCTAGTCCCGTCCTGGCTTCAAATCTTATGAACGTTGTCTCTTACTTGCTTTTTCACTTTTTCTAATATTGACGAGTGAGAATAGGCAACAAGGATTCTTGGAATATTCTTCAGAAATTCACAGCTTTAAGAGTTTAATCAGCCATTCTGAGTGGGCGGCAATAGAGCAAGAAGCAAAGCATCACATCTGCTCTCTCCTCTGCAGTGTCTATTGCAAGAAAGATACTGGATGAAGAGAAACCAACTATCAAGATGGCACAGGTCTCTCCTTCCCCCAGCTTGGACGTACCGAAACCTATACGGCTGCTTTTATTCAATTGATTCTTTACTTACAAATATTGTTACAGTCACTTTCAAATGTTACTCTGATCAATAACAGATTTGTATCTATAATGACAGTTCTTTCAACTGCTGTAAGAACCAATCGCATTTTCAGCATAAAGCTATTGAGATAATGCTTTGTTGATCTATGAAGGACAAAATTCCTCTTAAACCTCGTTTTCCAGGCTAAACAAAAAGAAAGCAAAATGAATGTAAGATCTGACTTCTGAGCTCTGGGATGTGATCCTTCTCTGTGTGCTTTTGTGGAGCTGTTATGATCTTGGTTTCACTCTGTAACAGGCCAATTAGTCCACTGGCCTAGAGCTGCTTCCCTGATTTTGAACATTTCTGATCTAATGTACATTTACACCTTTTTCCCCATAGACGCTGGGCACTATTATGTGAAATCGGATAGAGGTAGGGCAAAAAGAGAAAAGTGCAACATTATTTTTTCAATAGTTTTCTCAATATCAAAGGGATTGTATAGACTCTCAGATTTTCCTTGAGCTGTAAGAGAACAATCTATATACATTCTTTGCCAGATAATCTCATCCTTATAGACATACATTCTCAGCATCGACTATAACAAAATATAAGCTATACAGATAAAAAGAAATCCTATAAAAAATTCCCCCAAACTTCCAGAGGCCCCAAAGAATAGAGCCATAAACAGATCTGGAGTTTTAGGTGACGCACTACATAATGAATTTGTGACCACAGTGAAGAAAGCCAGAAAATGCAGCAAGAGGGAGAAAGGAGCTCAGGGAGTGACAAGACATTTACTAGAATCCTTTAAAAATGCTAGACTTTGAAACCTAATCATAAACAATTTTGTATCCTTGGTGCTGAAATAAAGTAATTATAAAATAAAATTCAGGAAAAAATATGCTAGACTACTTTAACAGAAGAATAGATGAGACCTATTGGCCAGACCTTTGCACTTTTAGTAGCATTGACCAAATTAAAGTTCTGAGCCAGTTCATTCTGGACAACTGGAAAGGGAAAAGACCCAACTAAAGAGTGTCCAAACTCTTGAAAACTGGACAAAAACATTGTCAGGAGTATTAATTGTTATTTGGCGTGGTCAGAAAAGAATGTGGCAAAAAATAAATCACTATTGGAAAAAAAAAAGAAAGAAAAATAACATTAATAATTTGACAACAGAATCAAGGCAAGGGACATGCTGACATTAAATTAATGTAACTCAAATAGTCATTGTATTTTCCCATTACTTTATAACTCTGGTCAGACTGCAAAGTGTCTCTCTACTACACTGAAATACATACATTCCACTCTCAATAGTCCATGTCATTTGCTATTTGCTTCAAGTTATACTCTCGATATTCTAAACATACTCTGGTCTCCCCTCAGAGAAAAAGAGGAGGTCTTTAATAGACCTTTCTCCTCCAATATGGTACATGAATTTTTTTTCAATAAAGATTGAAGGATTAAAAAAATCAGATGGCCTGGGAAGAAAGGAAAAATAAAAGTGGTGTAAAATAAAGTTAACAGTGGGGCCCGGGAGATAGCATGGAGGTAAGACGTTTGCCTTTCATGCAAAAGGTCATTGGTTCGAATCCCGGTGCCCCATATGGTCCCCCGTGCCTGCCAGGAGCAATTTCTGAGCATGGAGCCAGGAGTAACCCCTGAGCACTGCCGGGTGTGACCCAAAAAAAAAAAAAAAAAAACCAAAAAAAAAAAAATAAAGTTAACAGTAATGACTACTATTTAATATGCAAAATAGTTTTTCTTATATTCAGCTTTAGAGAGGTGTCAGCTGCCAGGGTATTTCAGGAATCCAACTTTCCCCATAGGTGAGCCCTTGCCTATCTGATGGAACCTCTGGTAACAGACAAGGGGCCCAGTCTGAAAGAAATAGAACCTAAACCCAACAGGCCCCATTTCATGCTTCTATGTATATCAGCCTGTTCCTATGGAAATCTCTAATGTTCCCCGACTGTACCCCAGGGTTGCTATGTTATGTGTATCATGTGTATCCTGAAAAAAGCCTATAGGAACCCAGGCGAGCAGCTGTGAGCTGCCTCTACCTTAACTGGTGAGATAGCAATATCATCATTTGTGAGAGGCTATTTAACATGGGGGATTAAATCACCCTTAGACTTGGGAATTCCAAGTTACAAAAAACAAAACAAAACAAAACCATGGCACTCACCACCTAATGAGCTCACCCCCAAGGCAGCACTTTCTAGAGGAGCTACAGTGGATGGACATCAGAGACCAGAATAGTCAAAGGTTTGGAAAGCTCATAACTTAGGTAAAGAAAACACTGTACCTTCAACATACGAAACAAAAGCACAGCGGCTTTAATGCCTTGGTCAAAGTCACATGGTGGTTCTGGCGAGAACTCAGGCCAGCCCCTATCTTGGAGCAGAGCTCCAGATGGGGACATGAATGTGCCAGGCCACCTTGTAGGCCCAGCCCCAAAAATAAAGGTCCTTGTGTACAAGAGAAGTAGCGGTTACAATGAAACTGCCAGGGATGGGGCAGCACCAAGTCGACAGGGAAGAGATGGAAACACCATGTCCTGTCCTGTACACACCATCCACTACAGGAAACTGGGTCCCAGACTCCAGGATGACTAGTTAGAAGGGGGACAGGCTTTAGCAATGATATACACTTGGACTGGCTCCACCCTTGGGAATATACATCTGGCGCATTAAGATATTACCTGGCCAAAGCAAAAACGCACCTACCCGCTCCATATATCTCTACAACTCAGTAGCTGGAGGGGTTGGGGCTCAGGCAGAGCTAGAGTGTGAAGATGAAAAGAAAAAAACTAGTTGAGCCCCTGGGAATCAAGTGTGGGTGAAGCCTGGAAAAAACCAACTGGTCTGGGCACAGCCACTAGATCTGATGTGTAAAAAAAAAAAAAAAAAAAAAAAAA